>OENM01000704.1:22622-33622 GCA_900239745.1 Rotaria magnacalcarata
TAATGATGGTGTATCATTTGGTGGTGTTGGTAATGATGGATGCACTGGATCCATTTGTAATCTAAAATATTCGACAATGTTAGTCCCTCTACGCTGTATTTATTACTGTCGTTTTTAGCAAGGTTGCTTTCTGAGAACGGCAGTAACTCAATTTAATGGTAACATTATTCTCAAACTTACTTATTGAAATTGTTGGTGAGATGATCCAAGTTCTCCTGGACGTTTTCATCGGCTAAAAGTAGAAAAGTACAAGATAAACGCAAACATAGAAAAACACGTCTTTTTTTTTCGATTTGGTCATTTTCACCTGTTCCCTCGATATATTCAATCAAAGTACAAAGTTCATGAAGCGACTGAAAATTGATGTATACTTACGATTTAATTGAGAATTCTTTGTTTTTTTTTTCTTGGTTGGATGAAGTTTCTTGCCAATTGTTGAATTAATCATCCCTATGTAAAAACAACATACTGATTAAAACCTCGATCGAATTATACCCCTTTTGCCTTTCCAAAAGTAAAAATTCAGAGCTAGGCAACTCTTCAATTGCTCGTGACTATAACCACCAATTGTGGATAAATCAAAGAAACACCTTTTCGCAATCTAGTTTACTCTCAGATAATAAAAGAAATTGCCATAATAAATAATGACGCGGTTAAACAATAAGCCTAATTATATTGCTTCACTAAAACTACTGAATAGAGATCTGCTATAATGTTACATCTATCTGCATATGGCAAACATATATCAGAAGTTCCCAAATGAACATGATTAATTAATTTAATAAAATATTCCTGAACGGCAATGAAGGAGACAAAATTGATCTTACTAGTCTTGAAATAAAAAATAATCATCTTCTTACATCCTTTTTGAAAGAAAATGACGAACAAGACCGGATGTGAATTCGATATTTTTCGTGTTTTTGCAATTCGTTTTAAATGTGTACGAAGTTGAGTCGAACGAATATTTGAATTTCCATCTAATATTACGGATTGCCATCCTTCTGGAAGAGAGAATTCAATTTCTTCCTGCATTCGAAATAAGGGCTGTATCTGAAAAAAATTAATTATAAGCATATAAAACAATCTATGAAGAATATCCATATACTATATGTGTTACAGATATAGGCCTTGTACACACTACACGACAAATAATTAATTCAAATTGAAAAAAGCAAGGTGATTGGTGCATTAAGGGTTAAATCATCTCCAAAATATGACTTAACTCTTATGCACGAATGGCGTTGCTTTATTCAACTTTAATTTAATTGTTTGTTGTGCAGTGTGTTTGAGGTCATACGCGTATATGTATATACATCGACATGGATTGAATTTCTTTTCCTGTTTCGTTTCTTTGTCTGCTTTCCTTTGTGGAATACTATGAAAAGCAAGACGGACGAATGAATAATTACAGTATTACAATTGTTCATTCGTTCATCTTTCTTACTTTTCATCCTCTACTATCGCGTCATTAATAGATTGGTTCAGATAATCTACACACTTATACAAATGAGAATAATATAGGGTATACCTATACATTAATCATAGCGAACTCACCCATACGCAGTGTTGCGTGTGTAAGTCACATCAATCCGTATGAATATGTGATTAAAGTGAAGAAGAACTCAAATTTTACCATATGCAAAGTCTAATTCAAAGTTTATGAGAGAAAAAAAAAGATTTAAAATTCTTACCATTAATTACAGCAATTGTGCCTTGAAATTTTTCAGAACCTTTATAACTATTGAGATCATAATCTGGAACTGGATCCATTGTACCATGACAACCAGGTGATTCCTGTTCTTGTTTTGGAAACTTTGGTTGTGAGCCAGTCTTAGAGAGAGAGAGAAGGTTTCATGATTTTATTTTAATTATATTAAAATTTAATTTCTTTGCATCATAATCAAGATTATATTATGACATTATTGTAATGTATTAGATATGAAATGCAATAGCAATAAGAACGAATGTATTCAATTAATATAATAGAAAGATCGCATTTTACACACATATTTTGTGGTGAAGCAAAGACAGAATACCAGCTGGAACAATTAGCTGTTATAACAAACGAATAGAAATATGTAAAAAGTGAAATATTATTTTCACATGAGATACTTGATAGACAAAAAAAAGTAGTTTACTTGACTTTATTATTTGCCAATAAACCAAATATAAAAACAGAAATATTCTTATTTATTTCGTATTTTAAAGCTGTAAACGGGAAACCAGTTCAGAGTCATTATTCAAATCATGAGTTCATTCTTTTATTTCTCTTGTTGTTATGTTGAAGAATCGTTTACGAACATAAAAATTTCTTAATGAAACATTTGAGGGATCCATCATTAGAGTATTGAACAGCGTTATGTATTATAATTTCTTGAGCATAAAAATTGAGTAACTATAAAATTTTCTAATATTTTTCAATTCCAAATTATTTTCTGTATTAAATAAAAACTAGGATAACTGTAGCACAGAGCACGAATATGTTTCATTTCAGAAAGTATTGAAGACTTTATTATCTCCCACATACAACCTGAAGAAAAATAACTTCTAAACACATGATATCTCTTTGAAACTAATTATATTAAATGATGCTCTAGATCGATTATTTAAATATGTTGATCAAAGTGACATTATACGTATGATGAACATCCGTTTGAGCATGACTTTTTTTTCTTCGAACTGCACAATTTGAACTTATAAGTTACTGATGTGTTTCCAAAATAATCTTTATCTTTCAATCAATTATTAATGTTTGAAATATGTAACGTTCAATTTTACAAGAGATACAACACGAATTAATTGTGCGGAAATGACTAATTTATGTTTATGTCTTGAATCTCAAATTTCTGAACATGCGAAAGCGTATTTTCTTCATGAAAATATCCGCTGATTATTGTCAACAATTATTTATATATCATGGAGTATTTCGAATAAAACTCTTTAAATCGATAGAAGAGAATGAAAGAGGACAAAAGCTATATAATAACTATATCAAATATTATTAATGATAATAAATGTCCATCAAGTAAATTGCTAAATATATTGAAGATTTGCGTAAATACATATGCACGTACATCTGTTATTAAAATACCAACTACTTTATTCATGAACTCAATAAACACGTAATGAAATTTATTGTTACAACCTGCTTAACATAAAACCATGGTGATAAAAAAATTGATTGGACAGTGTTGTATGAAGCTAGTACATAATCTACTTACGTTAGTCAAATACTTAAACAACAGAAAATGAACAAATATGCAATTAAAATACAGCAACCTCTTACGTCTGACCTTGGGTATAGACAGTTGTAGAGTTCTATTCACATGATTTTTCGCTCTATTATATTGGTCACTTCACGTGTACCAATTGAGGTTTCGGATTTTTCTGCTTTCGACTAATCATACTCCTTGCTATAAGCTACTTATTGTATGATTTTTATCCTAATATTATATAATAATAATAATAATAATCTCCCATAGGCTTATCGCCCGTTGGGGCCGGCGCTAAAGGGTCCACAAGCAGCCAGGTTCTATCGTGTTTTCTCTTTTACAGACGACGGTATCTGCACCCCATTCGTCCAACGCTTCCCCCTTAATGATTATGGGTTGGCGATCATCATAGGATCACGTGGCCGTGACATCTATGTTGAAGTTATTGTTTTGACTCTGCATACTGACTAATGATATAATCGATACGCTATCGGATGAGTCATCCGGAACAATTAGCCGTTAGTAACTTGTTCAGGGTTATTCCATGATTGGTGATACTGTGGTTTGAACACAGTACCTTGTGAATATGTGTCGAATAACATATCCACTCAACCACGGCGGCTTAATATTATATAGAAATATCTAACTACTAACAGAAAGTCAACTGAAGGGAATCGTACTTCTTTGCCTACGAAAATGAAAACAATAATTCTTATAACTCTTTATTAGAGGAGAAAAAAAGAGATTGAATTTGACTTCTCTATTTTTCATATAAAAAAGTACAACACAATGCAGATTATAAAAGAGATTTGAAAAAGTAGCATTGGTAAATAATAGATACAATATTATATCTGAAATAACTTTTCATCTCTGGTTTCTTACTAGTCAGTTGTGAATATCAGACACGTTAATATGATTGCTAATAGTATAATGTGAAACTGCCTAATCCAAATGTAAATTATACAATATGGACGACTTTGACAATAGTCTTGGAGCAGTGCTGTGTTCAGCACCAGTAATACAGATGGGATTATCAATAGGAAAGCTAAGTCCTTCGTAGTCTAATGTGAGTTAAAAAGCCGACACGCACACCACTTGCTCGCTTGAGTGTTATTAAGGAAGTCTTGGTGTTTACTCCTTCCCAAATTTTTTTCAAAAACAAAACGCTTTTTAGTCGAGCATGCTGAAAGAAATCTTCCACTAGCGAAACCTATCTTTGAATCAAAAAATCACAGAAGTTCTCCTCATGATATATTCTGCAAGGTACACTTGTTATGTTTATTACTCAAGGTTCTGCAATAAAAAGGTCAATATTCTACTCTAATTTTTCTTCAACTTCTCTTATCCTTATCTTCACTCATCTCAGAGCTCACATTGAAAATATAAAATACTTGCCTCAAAAGAAAATGATGTGTCTTGTTGTAGTTCGGTTATCACACTAATAAAGAATGCATGATCCGGGCAGTCGTTTTTTCGATGAGTTAGAGTTGCACTACAGCGATGAAACTTTTTTCTTTCTTGGCCACCTAGACAACACTTGCGAGTAGAATAAATATCAACATCGTGATTTGTGTTACAGCACGGATGTCGGTGGGTTGTCTCAGTGTTGGTATTAGTCTGTGTTTTTCATTCATTCAGACCCTTTCGTCCTTTTTTCTATTGTTCCTCTTTCGCAGTTATCTGTTAAGCTTGTTTACGGTTGATCTATCTTGAGAACAGCAATGAGTAGGATTCAAAGTCAAATACTCACTCAAATTTTACCGAGTATAAAAAAGTTTCCTTGAAATTTTATGAAACATGAGTAATACATGGAATATGATGCGGCAGACAGAAATGAATTTTTGTCTAATTTAGATTGCTGTTTAACCTTGTCCTATGGCTGAATCAAAAGAAAAAATGATTCTAATTGAAACGCCTATTGGTAAATTCAATGTATGGACAAAACGTATCGGTAGCAATCCACAAATCAAACTCTTGCTGTTACATGGTGGTCCAGGTGCAACGCATGAACTATTTGAATGTTTCGAAAGTTTTCTTTCTGATGAAGGAATTGAATTTTATTACTATGACCAACTCGGATCATTTTTCAGTGACGCCCCCAGTGACACCAGTTTATGGACAATTGAGCGTTTTGTAGATGAAGTGGAACAAGTCAGAAAAGGGCTTGAACTAAACAAAGATAATTTTTATTTATTGGGACATAGTTGGGGCGGTATATTGGCATTAGAATATGCATTTTCATATCAGAGCAACTTAAAAGGTTTGATTATAAGTAATATGATGAGTAGTGCCTCAGATTATGTGAAGTATGCTGAAAATGTGTTAGCCAAAGGATTAGATCCGGCAGTTTTGAAAGCTATCAAGGACTTAGAAGCAAATAACGATTACCAAAATCCAAAATATATGGAACTGTTAATGCCGAACTTTTACTACGAACACGTATGTCGGTTACAACCTTGGCCAGAAATCATTAATCATGCTTTTTCACATTTGAACAATGATATTTATACTCTGATGCAAGGTCCATCAGAGTTTGGACTGTCCGGATTATTGAAAGAATGGGATCGAAAAGATGATTTACCGAAAATACAAGTACCAACATTGATGATTGGTGCCACATTCGACACAATGGATCCAGAACATATGCAATGGATGGCTACACAAGTGAAGCAAGGTTCAGTTTTAATATGTCCCAAAGGTAGTCATTGTTCAATGTGGGATGATCAAGAATACTATTTCGCTGGACTTATAAAATTTATCAAAAATGTGAATAACAATGAAAAATGTGACTCTCCGGTTTCTGTGTAATACAAATATAAAATACATGCTCTGAATAACTTTTCAAAAGTAATTAGATGAATATAAAACTGTTTTCATGCAGAGTGTATGTGTCTCTTTTCTCCTCGATACCTCCTACACCCACGCCTTTTTCATATTTGAAATCATTGTACTCAGAAATAATAAATTATCCCGACAGCTTCACTACGATCATATTGGACTATGATCATATATAAGCATCATATTTTTTTTTCCATCTGCCATCATATACTGTTATTTACGATCGTGTTTTGTTTCAATCTCAGATGCTTCGTACTATACAATTAAGCAAGTGTTTAGTACGAGATTTTATTATAGAATACTAACTATAAGTCTCAATTGAATATCACAATCTTTTTTGGTTGTGCATTTTATATAAATATATGATAACCGAGCTACATGTAATACTACGGCAAAAAAAGAATGTTAATTTTATGAGATAGTGGCAAATTGGTTAATGTGGCACATAATGCATTGTAAAAAGGTCGTTTTGGATCCAGAAGAATTTGTTCACAGCTAAAACTGCATCGCTTTTTGTCTTGGCATCTAAACCGAGATCATGGTTCAAAATGGCATCAATGAGAATATGTTCCGATAAGCCGAGTGTTGCATTCATATGTATATAGTTGACATCAATATTTTTCGAGTCAGCTTTGTTTGCATGGACTTTACCAAGGTGTGACAGATATCCGAGAAATCCGTCGTCCCATTCCTCTTGTGTCAGAACTTTTTTCAAGTATTTGTCCAAGCTTTCTTTGAGAGCAGCAATTCGCTCTGCAGTCAAATTGAGACTGTCTGGCGGATCTGCAGTAGCTCCTTGGAAGTTCACCTTATGCTTGGCGAATACACCTTTGGTAACGTCAAACGAAAACAGCTTATCGTAAATGGCATCAACCGCTGTTGGTACAAGTGGAACCAGTTTTGGTGCAACCGTATTGAGCAATTGAATGTCGGTTTTCGTGAAATTGAGAAATTTCGCTACATAGTCGAATCGATATCGAAGATCTGTATTCAGTTTATCAGCATCAACATGGTCCATGATGAATTTTCTTGTCAATAAACAATTTTTCTGCAACGACGGATAACATATGAGATGAATTAAACTGGTAAAGAGAAAAGAACCTCACACAATAATATGGGAAATCGGTCACACATAAGAAGCTGTTAACTTTTTAAAATATAAATAGCTTCTAGGGTGGCGCCTTTTCAGTTTCATCGAAGAATAGATAGCAGAAATGTATGTATGGAAAGTCTATGCTATTTTCTAGTCGATGTTTAGCTTTCGATACCCTAACTTACTCAAAACAAGCAACGATAAGACTCAAAACAAACTGCCCTTTAGAACAATTTCTTTTACATTATATAGAAAATCAAAGTCCCTTCCACTATTTTCTTTTCTTTTTATTCAGACACTAGAGACATAACATATTTACACTCCAGACGACTTTTGTTTACTTTAGAATCACTTGAAACAAATGTATGTTTTTGTTTGAATGCGTAAAAGAGGCTTTCGATAAAATTAATTCTGTGGTGTAATGACAGTGTAACGAGGCATCTATGCGAGGCTCATTTCTATTTCGTTGACGCTCAACAATTTATTATACGTTCAAAACAGGATGCCAAAGTCGATTCATGTACAAGATGAACACTTTGAGTCTAAAAAACTATCTCATGGATTTCAGAACACATCGATACTGTCGAAAGGCTGAAAAGTCATAAGCAGGTTTGTCTCGACTTTAGTAATATTGAGATCATTAGTTTGAACGTGTTCTAAAAGTTTGAGCTGCGACGAAATAAAAATGAGTCTTCAACAAATATCTCACTATACCTTCTTTACACTACGAAAATCGCGATTGTTTGGACAAATATTTCTACACAATCAAAAACAGATGTTACTGACTCACGATGTAGCTACTGTCACCAGTCACACTGACATATATTTTTTTCGACATACTTTGAGACTCGTTTATTCATCATTGTTTACTTAATCCCCTAGGACTGTAATAAAAAAGTAGTCGCAATGCTTCCGTGCGATTCTAGTGATTTGTCATTGTCAATCGTGTAATAGAACGTTGTCACGCATTACGAGTCACTGCCTATGAATGCAATGGGATTGAGTTCAAATTCACTCATTAAAAGTAATAATTCTCTTACATACAAAATACGAGCACACAAGAGAGAAGCGTGTCTTATGTATAGTATTGTAAGACGTACTTTTAGATGTAACGTGAACCTAGTCCCAGTTGATGGAATCGTCTGAAGAGAGATCAACATTAACTGTCAATCTCTACATTTATTCTAAACTAACTACTGATCGAAACTTATTCCGGGAAGAAACACAAGCGTGTTGTCTTTGAATGTTCTTTGTATATGTAACTGCACACGCGAAGCTAAATGTTGATAAAACTGCATAAATATATGCAGAACGATAGGTCATGTAGTTTAGCTAGCACCAGAAAGATATGAAAGAATATGTTCTAGTCTCTGCTCAAAGAAATCCTACTTACGTTTATTTTTTAAATGTTCTAGAACTAATGTATGTGCATAGGCATATTTCATTCCGCCTTTTATACCATTTTTCGTTCTCATTTGATCAAAGTGCAAGACACTCAAAATGTTTACCCTTGATGCTCGCACTTGTAAGAGAATATTCTATTTGCCCGTTGCTATTGAAACTTGTTTCATATTGCGCACTTTGAATTTCGCATGTTATTATGGAAATTTTATGTGATGAATTAAATCGTTGCTATGCGTGAAAAAATCACTTCATATGATCATTTTTCGATTTGATCAGTGTTGGACTAATCAAATGGATGCAGACGTACATGCGGCTGTAGAGGAAACATGTATGTTTTAGTACTCTGAACTTTGTGAAACAAGGCTGTCATTAAAATAAATTATGAAAGAAGCGAAGTGTTAATGAACTGATTGAGTTCAAGATCTTTTAGTTGCAGATTTCAGAAATCGTCACTGTCAATTGTGATTATACTTTTCAGCGTAATTGCTTCATCTTTTTAATACAAAGCTTGAACATTTTATAGACCCAACAACAACGAGAACATAAAGAATAGTATTAGAAAGTAATATATGCTCCATGGCAACGATCTAGTCTCTTTCATTTTTGTAGAACACGCAATTTCGAATTGATATTGAAAGTCCACTATATAGATTCACTAAAGAGGCATCACTCATTCTCCTTGTGCCTGGATTGCCTCTCATCCACTGCCAGGGTGATACGAATTTGAATGTTTGCTTTCTTTTTCTTTTTTGTTCTTTTTGTCAGAAGAATTGCATTGTCTTTCACTCTGTGCATAAAACATACATATTTTAAGAGTGTGTAATCATTTCTTGCTAATGGAACTACCGCAAATGGCATTTAACCAGCCATCGAATTCAATGTTGTTAACGAACATTCGTTAGAAAGCGTTATTTCCTCTATTTTAGTTATTGAACAGAACAACTGAAAATATGTACGATCGTCCGAAACTTGAAACAATCATGCATCTACGTGGTTAGTTTCCTTCGTTTAGTAGAATGTTTCATGGCACTTGTGAGTGTGGAGCACACGAAAAGAGTCACACTCTCAAGTTGTCCATCAGATTTTATAGGTATTTTTTATGCAATAAGGAAAAACAAGATATGAAATATTTTTTCAATAAAGATAAGCGATTACCAACCAACACCTTGTTATAATGACGAAACATGCGCTCTTCAAATTAATATTTTCTAAATGTTTATGTCGGTCTAGATATATAAGTTTAAGATGTGAAATAGTAGAGTGCGGATGTGGGAATGCGTTTAGGATTTGTACTTTTCCCCCAACCCATAACCTATGTCGACAAAGTTATGGTGGCACCAGTAATAAAAATATAATTCAGCGATGCTAATAAAATCGATGTTTACATAATGTAACATGTTCAATTTTAATTAATAAACCCGTTGGTCAATGTTTTTATTCAAATGGTTATGCTGATCTTCGGTTTGAATTTAATATAAATCAGCGTTGCTCAGTAACAGCTGGAACTCGTGCCCCAATTATAACAAGTTCAGCATCTGCTTAAAAAACGCGCAAAAACATTAAAACAAGAATAGAACAGAAAATGAAGAAGATCAATTATTAAGTAATAATGAAAAAGCGAAAACTCGCTCGTATAGATTTGAAACATATGACGAAACATAACTACTCGATTCTTAATAGAATCAGTTTTCTTTTTGAATATAATTAAAAACCTGAAACAAAACATTTTCCTCTGTGTGCAAAATTAATTTTTACTTTGTTGTTAGAAACATATTCATAATACGAAAAGAATGAGCATACAAGACTGTTCATTGACTCGGCACCTTTTTAGACCAGATTATTCTTTCTTTTAGCCAATCATGGAAGCCTCTAGAAGAAAATAATGAGCACACTTGCATGTAAATATATATGCGCTCTCAAAAATATACGTCATAATCAAACGTGTATTGACCTGATGTTCATCTTGATGTTTCTAATGAAATCGGTTGGCCGTCATAATGTCGAAAGGAAAAATGTCGAACAAATAATATTGACATCAAACTTTATGAAACATTGCAGGTTAATATTTTAGAGAATTTAAAATAATATAGTGCATGTTTTGTGGTATGAAATTAAGCTGAAATATTAAGGGTGAGAAAATTTTAAAAAAATGTTATTTTTTCACGAGCTTCACGGACCTCAAGTTTTTCTTTTCCTAGAAGATGACTATGATTGCAAATAGTTTTCATCAATCGATTATTTGAATCAGTATGCACTTTAGCTGCACAATAATTAATAGCCTTAATCGAATTTTTTATTCAAGCGCTTGCCAAGACTTGAGCTCAAGATGCGTCCATAGTGCATGACTTTCTTGCTCAAGACAAGCGTTTGAATGTTTGCATGAGTTACAAAAAAAATGTAACTATACATTTTTATTAAAAGTTGAGTTATTTTGAACGTGAAATTGAAAAAAA
>OENM01000705.1:0-63692 GCA_900239745.1 Rotaria magnacalcarata
AAACAATATCTTGTGCCAATATTGTTAACGATTTATGCTTAAAAATGTCACGATGGACAATCAATCGAGTTATAAAAAGGTCAAACATCTTGAAAAAGATGAAAAAAAACACTCTCGTGCTTTAACAGCAGCTCATAAAGATTTACGATTAAGTTGGACTAAAGATCATATGACCTGGAACAATGAATGGCACAAAGTTGTTTGGTCTGATGAAAAAAAAATTAATTTGGATGGTCCTGATGGTTTTTCTTACTACTGGCATGATCTCCGTAAAGAGGAAGAGATTTTTTCAACTCGTCCTCTAGGTGGTGGTAGCGTTATGATTTGGGCGTCGTTTGGTTGGGGTGGTAAAAGTTCAATATGTTTTGTGGACGGTCGAATGAACGCAAAAGGATATCAAGAGGTGTTGAAAAAGCATCTCATTGATATCGGTAGCTGTATGGGTGGGTCTGATTGGATCTTCCAACAGGATAATGCACCAATTCATCGAGCAAAAGTCAATCTCGCCTGATTTAAATCGAAGAAAATCGATGTTTTACCTTGGCCATCGTTATCACCTGACTTAAATCCAATTGAAAATCTTTGGGGAATACTAGCAAGGAAGGTCTATGCAGGAGGTAAACAATTTAGAACAAAAGAACAGTTAAAAACTACCATTATAAAATCTTGGGAAGAAATTAGCATCGAACAACTCCGTGCTTTGGTCGAATCTATGCCTGAAAGAATCTTTGAAGTTATTAAGCTAAATGGAGCCAAGACCAAATATTGATATTTTTTTCTTTGGTGTTTTTGTATTTTTTTTTCATGTGGTCTTATATTTATGCACCATCAAAATGGAGGTAATTCTAGATATATAGGAAAATAAAAAGACTTCCGCTTGAAAATTTTATAGCGTTATTCTTATGTCTCATCTATGTGAAATCACTAAAAATATGGCTCATTTCACTTAGTTTAATTTGAGAACAAGTGGTCTTATAATTATGCACCACACTGTATCACTGTCACACTACACTCTAAATAAAAATGATTTTCTCTGGAACTCATGAAAATAGGTTTCCAGACTGATTCCGAATACCTGAATACGTTTCCTAACTGATTTTGAATACATTCTTTTTTAGAATACGCGAATCGTTGTTAATTATACTCTTGTACATTCGCTCGAGCCTTACATGTATTATCTTATAACATCGACTCTATTTAAACGATAGAGCTAGGTAAAGTGCCCATATTTGCATTCTTTTAGTCCTATTTCCATGAAAACTTTTAGCACCTAAACTCTAAAAATGGTGAATGTGCAGAAGGTGACGTGTTGGACCCATACAGTTAGCTGGCATAAGAGCATGACTGACGGAAAGACTTCAAGAAAAATCTCGACCTCATTAGTGGATAGCCACGCTGATTATAAAGGTAAACTCAGTGTGAAAAATTAATGTATAATTTTCCGGGTGAACTTATCGATCAAAAGCAATATATATTCTTTCATTTACCTTGCTGGCTCAACACTATCGATAGAAATCCGAAGTTTTTCAATTGTTCACTTTCTGAAGATGCCACTAAATCCAAAGCGTGAGAAAGACAACTTGTTATCAGCATGACAACTCCCCCTCCAAATCTACCAGCAAATTACACTCAGATACATACAGAGAAATGATTGAATCGAGTGCGCAGTTTCTCTCTTCTCTAGGTAACCGACGTCAACAGATGTTTTTTCCACTTACAACATCAATACTTTGAATTTTCACCAAGGCAGTTGCAGCGCAATCATATAACGAGATGAATGATTTCAATATGAATTTACAAAAAAAAGTGATCCATCATTTCAAAAAGAAATAAGGGACAAGATGGTCTTAAGAATTATTCAATTCAAGGCTGAATTCTGAATTCATAAATATGTTTGTCCACCTATGGGTATGTTTTTTCTTGGATGTACGAGGCTTTGGCGCTTAGCTGAAGTCAGCGTGGGTATGTTATATACTCAATATTAGATAGATCAAAGGCCGAAATACGACGTTTCTTCCTTGCTTAAGGAGGTCATCGGGTATCTTCAGAATTTAATACAACGTAGAAAACAATAAGAATATCAGATGATATCAATGCATTTCAACAGTTAAATTTAATATAAGAGCCTAAAACTTTGAATGAATAGGTGGTTAAAGGTCGAACGGCAAAAAGTCGAAAGACAAAAGGTCGAAAGCAGATTGTCGAAAATTCAAATCCTATTTAGTCACAAATTTCGTCCTCACCCTCAGTGTTGTGCTTTATGCATGCATACTAGATAACATCCTATTGATCAAATCTTAGAACAAGCTTTTCACCAAGGATTTACAGGGATTCATAATTTTCAACATTTTGCTTTTCGACATTTACCATTCGGCCATTTAGCACTTTACCGTCGATTTTCATCTGGGAAATTAAGCAATGTTGTAGCATTGTTGTTTGTCATAAGAGTTGATGTTATGCTATTACAATTAATTGGATACTTGAAATAGTTTTATATTAAGAAAGAGAAACTAAATGCAAGGCTATTAATAGAAACCTGTTATATCGTGTTGTCCTTTTTTAGCTTTTACCAAACGAGGAGTTTGAGATAGAAATTCGGAGGAAAAAATGAAAAAAGTCGAATATCAATGAGTTTAAGATGGAAATGAAAACGGATGTGGGGAAAGGCTAGATTGTAAGGTTTCTCATTAACAACCCAAAGCCACATCACTCACAATCACACCCTCGGATTTATGTAACTGTGTTACAAAATTTAAGAGCAAGTCTTATGTGTAACCGAAAAGAATTAAACTTTCGAAATTCTAATAACAATAACGTCGCTGGAAAATCGCTGTATGCGATGTACACATTGGGGAATAAAACTTGCAAGAACATAAAAACATTATACTTCATGGATATGATATATTTGTTATAGCATCTGTTAGCTGTGTTGCATTTTGAATATTGAATATTGAGATACTTCGTAAATTACGCGTTAGGGGAAATATTTTTAAAAAATGTCATTCAAATATCATTACATTCTCATTTCAAAACTTTCTGAATATGATCTATGATATCAGAACATTCGCTTTAGAAATAAAGAAAATGCTTATTCATTTCAATCAAATCGATAAAAATTGTAATACCCGTTCAAAACGAGTCATAAACCAACTTATTCACTCGAATATTCATCTATTTATTGCAATAGTAACTCTTGATAAATTGTCAAATAAGTTCTCTGGAAGCATGGAAACGATCATTTAGCATTCCGATGATTTTGTATTGACAACACGATAAATATGGTGATATTACAATCAAAAGAATGTTTGTTTTACACAAAATGAACATGAAAATTCTACTTGCTTTTGAAAATCTTTTTATGATATAATTCTAATAGTTTACAATAGAAATTATAATTATGAAACAATATGTAATGAGTAGCATATATGCTAAGAAAAACGTACAATTACAATGCTGTTGTTCGCTATCATATTAGATAATTAGCGAACAAATTGGTTGGTGCGTAGGGTAGTGTTGTTGAACGAGTTAATGCTTGATTCCAATGTTGTAATTGTTGTTGTTGTTGCCAATCGACTTGTTGATCAATGGAATTTCGAAATTGCCAAGATTTTGACGATGGTTCTCTATCAACAATTGTCATACTACAATAATCAACTTTACTTGCAAGATTCAAAAGTTGTTCAGGTCTCGGCTGTTCATTCATCAATTGACGTGTGAGCACTTCAAGACTAGGTGCGTGTGCAACAATTAAAATAGTGCCACCTGTTTTTCTGTGCAATTTAAATAACTTTTTCATTGTATCTTTTGAACGTTCATAATATTGATGTTCATTTTCTGACGGTCGTAGATACTTGGTATACGAACGATACTGTGTATCAATATTAAAACTACTATTGATTAATTCTTGATAAGACATAAAATTAATTGGTGATCGAGCATACCAAGATGAACATTCAAATAGACCAAGCTCAATTCGTATTGGCATATGCACTGCATAGTTAAAATAGAACTTAGTATATTGAACACTAAAAAAATACGAAATCATTATTTACTTTTTCTATTCATGCCTCCAAGAATTTGATCAGCTGTTTGAATACAACGAATAGCAGGTGATGAATAACAAGCTGCTATTGGTATATTCTGTTGAGCAAAAGCATTGCCTACATTCCATGATTGTTGTAAACCATGAAGAGTCAATGGTGCATCGGTCTCATAATCTAGCCAATTTAATCGAAAAGGTAATGAGGGTGGCATATTCGCATCGAATGGATAGTATTGACCAGTATAATTAAATGCATGTTGTGTCCAACCAGGACCATAATTATTATCGACACGTTCGCCATGACGGATTATAACAAATCGATGTCTTGTATCATTTCGGCCACTAGTAGAGCTATAGTAATCAGAGTCTTCGGATGTTAGATAACCATTATTATACAGCGATGATTGACGATGAAGAGAACGTGGTGGTTGGTAGTATCCGTCTAGTGCTGAATACATAATTCTATTCTGAAAATGATATTAATAAAAAAAAAAGAAGTCATATTGCTCGAAAGACATCATTTTTAGAAAACAATCCAGACGGAAAAAATCGATTACATGAGATATCATAAAGAAAAAGAAATAAATAAATTTTCTCGGTATAAATACTAGACATATTACTATATTAAAGGCACATGCTTGTCACATAATCACCATAAAAAGTAACTAATACACAATCAGTTGACTGTTTACCATTTTTTTCTTTTGCTTTCCTTGCGCATAGAGAGCAGAAGATTATGATTAGCCACTATGCCGGCAATTAATGAGTATATGGGTATATTACCTGTCAAAACACAACCATCATAGATACATATGTACATACTCATAATAATATCGAGGACAACACTAATATGGATGACTGATTTATTTTCAATAGTGTTATTATTGGAAAGAAATTAAAAAGAAAATGAAATCGTTTCCAAAACAAGTCGATGAATAAATCGCTATGGCTGGAAAAAAAATCCAATATCTTTATCATAGTTTTAATACATGAAATGATTTTATTTAAATTTATAATAAACGATTATTTCTAGTGAAGATTCCCAATAGAAACACTGGATGATAGAACAAAGTTCCTAGATACCATTACAAAATCATATACATCAAATTTTATTCTCTTAAATCTAAGTGTAAAAACATAGTCTCAAATAATTAAAGTTAATTCCACTAAATTTATTATGGATCATTGAATCAATAATTATACTTTTGATTTTATGTTATTATTAGGAATGCAAGTAGTAATTACACAATCATATCAATATTCTAATTTATTTATTGTTTATAACTGTTTTACGTGATCTATAACGAGATTAGAATTTTCTTTATTTGATTAATTTTACAAGCGTTTTTCTACTAAATTTGAATTTGAATGTAGAATTAAAATCTCTGTATTGCGTTCATTGATTTTTCATACTTCTGAAATATATACATCGATAGCTTCTATCTACTAGTGAGTACAAGGAGTTATATCTGAATCTGAATGTAGGTATGTACGAATATTTTTAAAGAGATAATAATTTACTAGCTACGATGAAGTCATAGAGAAGAACTGTAGCAAATTAATACACTGATTCAGATAGATCTGTAAAAGAAGATGAAGAAAAAACAAACAAACAAAAAAATAATCTGATCAATGGTGAGATCGTATCTGACAACTAAAAATGAATAACAAAAAAACAAACAAAGCTTTGAAAACTTGTAATATTATTAAAATTTATTCTGAGAAATAAGACGCCGATGGCAACATTCTTCACACAGCAATGTATCGCCTAATGGATAACAACGATGATCTTCCTCATTGCCCAATTGCGTTGAACAATCCTAAATAATGTTTTATTTTTATCGAAGACCTTAATAAATTTATATATCTATATTTACTTCACATTGATAGCAGCGAACATGAAATGTTTTATCCATTGAAATTATGCGCACAGTTTCATTTGAGCCCTAAAGAACAGTGTTTAAAGAAAACTATACTTAAATTTATCTCACATTTTCAGGACAAATTGGATTCAAACATTTATCACAACGTGGCCCATATGTTCTATAAAAATAAATTAAAAAAAAAACGATATGTTTTCCGTTTAATAATTAGAATCAATGAATTTCTTACATATGATAATCGTGTACACAAAAAAGATTGCGATTTTCATCTTTCATAAATGGTAGACCATCCAAACAAATCGAACATTTTGAACATTTAAAACATGTTAAATGATATGATTGTCCAAATGCTTGTAAAATCTAAGATAAATTTGTTTTACAAAAACCAATGAATACAAACTCAGTGAAACATATCATACTGTATCAGTAATTAGATGGCCACAACCAACACATTGTTCAAGTGTTTCATGAAAGCCCGTATACTATAAAATAATCATGTATTTTAGCTGTTTTTTTTATAAGATAATTTTTTACTAAAAAGTCTTCTTCACAATATAATTCATCTTGAATAAAAAAATGTTTATTTTTCACAGATCGTCCACATTGAACACAAATAGCACAAGAACTATGATAAAGTTGACCAAGTATATCGCATGGATCATCTAAACTTGTTATTGTTTCACCACATTTACAACATTCACCTAGCAAAAAATAAAAATGAAAGAAATTTTCATTTTATCTTTATGGATCATTGAAAAAAATAAATGATTATTTATTGATTTGATAGACTTGATTTCTTACCGTAATATTCTCTGATATTCGATTCATTTGTTGTTTCTCGAATATCATGATTATTATTATCAATACAAAGTGATTTGAATGGATGTTCGAGAAATTCGTTTCCATTGAAATCGTTTTTTTTGACTGATGATGATATGACAGGTGATCGAAAAATTATTCTTGGTGATGTAGATGAATTAAAATCATGAATTATTACTGAATTTTTCTGATGGTTAGTTCCAGAATTCCGTGGTGGAATAGCAGGCGGATGAAGAGGACGACGTGGTGGTGGAGTTGGTGGATCAGCTTGTGATGAGAGTTGAGTTATATAAAGTTGAGTTGCATTTAAATATGTTGTATTTGTTTTTATTTCATTCGGTGAATGTTGAGGTAAAACATCTGTACGATAAATATAATTATTGTTTGTTGTTGATGCTATGCGTGGTATGCGAGCGGGAGGTGGTGGTTTCGTATCAGAACTTTGTTTTTCTGACAGAAATTTCAGATAGTCACCTAAATTAGTTTAAAAAAATATATTTTTTTTTTATATTCACTCATTATCAATCGAAATTTCAAGATAGAATTTAATTTTACCTCTCATTGGCTGTTGTCTTTGATGATAGATTGAATCATTTAACGGTAGCGATGATATCGAACTTTTTTGATTGTCCATAGGTCTATTAAAACCATTTTCTTCGTGAAATAGTGGAGAATAGCTTGGCCTTGTTAATGATTGTCGTAAAGGAGATGTCTCTATAAGAGTTCTTGTTGTATTCGGTCGTAATGATGATGATGATGATGATGAGACGACAGAACAAAATGCTTGCTGTTTACTCGAAATGAAATTTCGATTGTCAAACGCTTGTGCCATTTACGAGAACGTAATACTATGTGTATGCGTATGTGTCCTTTTTCGTCTTCTTTTACCATATATGCAAACACGTATTTTAATCGTACATAAAACAAGGGAAGAAGAAAAGGAAAGAAAAAAAATGAAAGATTTGTTTTTGTTGTAAATATTTCACACAAAAATGAAAGAAAGAAAAAAGGCAATGATTTTGTTTAAATAAATCAATGAAATGAATTAAAGCGATAAATGGAATCTAAATTAAATATATATGTTCGTTCTTTATTCGATCGATGAATTGAAATTGGAAGGTTTTTTTCTTCTGCTCTTTCTCTTTGAACTCTTTCTTCTTCTTCTCACACGTCGTTTAATCGCAAAATGCCAAACGAAACGAATGACCATAAAACGAAAGAACGTAAAGACAATTTTTTTTTCACAAGCACTCTTCAACAGTGATATCAAGCTGTGCTCTGTATTGAGATAGAAATAGACTTGAATTACACATTCATACGCACATTTATTGAAATAGAAAACGAAAATGCCAAACAAACGATTCTTGTTAGATAAAGTTATCTTATAGAATGATAAGCATCCTATCATTTTCATTTATTAATCCAAAGAATTACCTGCCGTCTACTTCCTTTCGAATGATTCTTCATGCCAAAGATTATAGGAAAAGAAATACGATTTTGAAAAGAGATTTGTTTTTTTGAAAGTTCAATGAAAAGACTTACTAAAATGAATATTATAATTACCAGAAACAAAAAACTATGAGTAATTGTCCAGAAATTAGATAAGTCGATTTTTAGTTCTTGTTAGCACAAAGATCATACTTTGTGAAAAATTTCGAAATAATTTAATTTTCTTATGACTCTTTCAAATGTATTAGTATTTGTATATTCATTTAGCGAAGATAAAAGTGCTTTTCGCTTTTGATGAGCTGAATAATTATTAAGACGACATGCTCCATCAAATCTTGTTTGAGTATTATCATAATATTGACATGCTGATACTAAAATGTTCACAGAAGAACAATAATGATAATACAGTTTATTGAATGAGAAAATATTTTGACGGCATCTAGTATGTTATTTATTTTCTTCATTTATATATATATATAAGCATGTTTTCAAGTCAGCATGAAAGTGTTGCTTAGGTTATCTTTTTTATCATCATATGAATCACTCTGTGTTTAGTACCAGGTGTGTTTAGTAATAGGCAGTCGATATTGCCCAACATTGTGGTAACTATATAAATTACTCATGATGTGACTCATCGATTTTCTTTCCTAATAAATATGAGAGTGATTATCATAGGCGTATTTTAGTTATTTTTCGTTCGTTAATAATACAGATACATGGCCACCATAACATTTGCCGTAGCAAAAGTCGACGTATGCACGAAAAACCATGCTACAACTGAAGATTTAAGTGAATTTGATGTGGCTCGATGGGCAGCTAAAAGTCAAAAGTTATCACTGGAGAATTTTCAAATCAATTATCCATTAGTTAGTGATCTTAATGGAAATAATCATCGAATTAAAAATGCTTTTGTTGGATCCGTATTCAAAGCTTATTGTGAACATTACCCACTTGAATTAAGTGTCGAAGATATTTGGGTTGCTATTACCCAAGGTGTCAGCATTCATCTAAATGAAAATGCTGAAAAATATCGAGAATTAATGGTATCACATGAAGGAAAAAAAACATTGACACTACCAGTAGATAGTCTTCGGATACCTGATTCTGCTCGACCTAAAATAGGAAATAAATCTGTACCTGGTATTAATTGGTCAGCAGCTGTAAGACAAATGGGCGAATTAATTAGAGGTGATATGAAAACTGATTTAGCTACACTCTTGACTACTCCTTTTTCTGGTACAACTCAAGTCGAGCAAGCTGTTTTTGATTGTACATTAATGGATAGTGTGAAATCGTATTATGATTTTCGATTTAGTCTATGCTGTGGTCTTCCACAAGTGACATTACGCGGCTCACCAGAAGATTTTCAACAAGTTATTAATCGATTAAATCAACTTCGCAGTATTTTTACTGATTTTCATTGGTGGCTGGATATTCTTTTACCTCATTTGCAACAATTAAAGGCAAGTGCTGAAGGAAAGCCTGATATTGATTGGTGGCAAAAAATCTGCCATAGTGTAGGTGGCGGATCTGATATTAGTATGTTAGCTGGATGGCTGGCTGATTTTGTTCCGTATGTTGATTTGATTGTAATCAAAAAAACAAAATTCATTCAAACTTTTTTCCTTTAAGATATATTTCAGATGGAACAGGTCATTATAGAAAAGCTCGATGTGATCATCATCATTATACACAGGTATTTATTATTACTCATGATTAAATTATTTATTTTATGTTTCTCTATTTCAAGGGTATGATCAATGGCATTGAATTTGGTGATTTTAGTGAGGCTGTAACTCAAACAGATTTTATTTTGGATGATAATGGCCATGAAACTAAAATGAAATTAATTGCTGGATTTTTAGGTATTGGTCAAAATACTAAAACAGGTGCACTTCGTCCATGTCTTGGTTGGTTAACAGCATTGCCAGTCTAGTAATGAACTGCTCATGGATTACGAGAAGTCATCTATGAAGATATATTAGATATTTTCTATTACTTTTAACTGTAAATGACATTTTCTAAGCTAGATATAATTATATATATATACTATTCATAAAAATACACTATTGTTAATCTTTTATTGTTTGTTCAAATAATGCTTTGCCAACATCATCGCGATTAAATAATTCTGTACGCATTTCTTTTCCATTACCCCAATCATAAATATTTGGTGCAATCAGTTGAAAACGATGATCAGTATCATTAACTGATGACGATTTTCGATGATAATTTCCATAAATGCGTACAGTTGCCTGTGAACCAAGTTCATAAACAGGAAATGTGTAATCAATACGATGACCATCTACTGTTCGTTCAATATACCAACCAGTTAAATCTCGTGGCTGATTACTAGTATTTTCTATTTCAACAAAACAGCCATTGACATCAACAAATTTAATAAGAATGTTTCCTAAAATAAATATTTATAAAATATCATCTAGAAATAGATTTTTTCTTTTACCTTTATATTTTCGTGTAATATGAACTTTACTTTGCAAAAATTTTTCATCAATTTCAGGTACATGAGCTGTTACGGCTTCTTCTCTTTGATTCACACTGGTGCCTGTTGCTTGTTGTCCAGTGTCAGCATGACCAAAACGACGTGTTGTTCGAGTCTTGATTGTTGTTGTTCGATTTTGATCAAGCAAATTTTGTTGTATATCATATCGATTATTATCTATGCGTGTTGGAATAATGGTTCTTTCAGTTGATCGATCACGATCTGTACTTTCATTACGCACTGATGATGCTGCATCTGAAGAAACAGTTTCATAAGTCCAATTATTGCTTAGTTTTTCTACCTACACATAGAAATAAATGACAATAAGTTTATTATTTTCGTATTATTATTTTACTTCATTTATTCTAATAATAGGAATTGTATTATCATTTTTTTCTTTGATAGTTTTTGTTGTTGTTGTTGTTGTTGTTGTAGCCTCTGTTAATAATTCTGACGATCGATATATTTTTGAATTATCAATAGCTGAATGTTCTTCGTTTTTTCTCTGTAATGAATTTAATAAAGCTTCATAAACCTTCAATTCTTCTTCAACACTGAATCGAAGTGTATAAACTAGTTTATCCAATTCATCTTTTAATGTATAATATTCTGTACGTGTCAAATCAGTATCATGTTCAAGGTGCGCATGTTGTTGAGCATGCTTTCTTGCTTTATTTCTTAATTCAGTTTCGAGATCTTGTAAAATCCGTCGTTTAAGTTGAATTTCTTCAGACAATACTCGATAATCATTTTGTAGACGATCATTCTCTTTTGTACTTTCATCAAGACGACTTTCAAAACGTTCAGTTTCTTCACGACGTCGTCGTTCATCTAAAATAGAAAATTTTTCGATAACAAGAAATCTAAAAGATCTAAGAAATTTTCTATGTAGCTAACCATTTTTATCAATTGGTAAACCCGTATGAATTTTTTCTTGAATTTCTTTTATTCTTGTTTGCAATTGTATTTCAATATCCATTTGTTGTTGTTTAGCCATTTGCTCATAATCGATTTGTATTTTTTGTTTAATAGTATCTAAATAATCACGATAATAATTTTTTGATTCTTGTGATATACGATTGAGTAAACGAAGCCATTCATTTATTTCTTCTTGATTATAAGCTAAACGTAGATTATAACGTTCTTTAAGTGATTGAATTTCATTTAATAGATATTGCTTATCTAATGCAAGTTGTGCCCATTCCGATAGATACGAACGAAATTTCACTATTTCGTTTTGATAATCATCATCATGCGATTTAACTTGACCATTACTTATATCAAAACGTAAACGAATTTTACGTAGTTCTTCTTCTAATTCATTTGTTAATTCAAAGGCTATTTGAGATTTATCTCGGTGAGCATTAAGTACACCAATGAAAACATTTGTGACACGATCTGTTAATTGAGTTTGTTCATCAAAAATTTTTGCTTGAGCATGAAAAGATAGTTTATGACGATTTTGTTCACCTAGACGACGTATTATTCCATCAAGTTCGTGTGAAAATTTAGCACGAGTCTCTCGATGAATACCCCAATTTACTATTAGTGAATCAAGATCATCACGTAATTTTTTATTTGCTGTTTGAAGACCATCTAAAGTATGAAGCAATTCTTCAAGGCGATCATTTAATGAATGAAGATAATGTTTCTCATTCTCATCTTGCCGTTTTATAGCTGTGAAGTCCTGAAGAACTTGACCTACAGATTGTATGTCATCAGGAAGTTGTCGATTTGCTCCAGCATGAGTGGATAATTCAATTGTATAACGTTGAATCAACGACATAGTCAATGAATTGTATTCATTCAATATACAGTCGTCTCTCGTTCTTTTTTCAAAACGTATTTATAGTCTCATAATAGAATTCTCAATCGCAAGTCTCATCATAGTCGATATCCATTCCTCAATGAAATCCCCATTTGTGATAGATTGATTTTTAATCATATTTCTTTTTTCTAGACTATTTTTTTGTAACCATGAAAAAAAATCTAGTCATTCTTCATTCATAATCTTCATGGTTATGTCCTTCAAAATTATGTAGTCTTTGAAAGAATAGAAAATAATATGTGTGTGAATAAAGTTTCTTCCTGGGGAATAGAAAACGCCGGTAACAATGACAATAGTAAATAAAAAGAAAATTCAACAATAAATGATAACAAGATGGCACGCCAAAAAAAAGTCACACATTTTGTTCGTTTATCGTCTTTTTTATTTTATTCATTCTTATTTTCTTTTCGTAATCATCATTGTTTACATGCATTCATCGCCATGTCCACCTTTTTTCTCTTCTTTATCAAGCTTAATCATATCATCAATACGTAAAATAGTAATGGCTGCTTCAGTTGCATATTTCAATGATTTTATTTTTGATACGGCTGGTTCAAATACTCCAGTTGCTTTACAATCACGAACTTGTCCAGCTTGAAGATCTAAACCAAACCATTTAAGTTGTTCTTTATCCTTTTGTGTTTGCGATGCATTATGATAAGCACGAAGTTTAGCTACAAGGTCCGTTGCATCTTGTGCCGCATTAACACTTAATGCTTTCGGAATCGATAAAAGTGCTGTTGCAAATTCAGCAATAGCCAATTGTTCTCGTGAACTCTAGAAAATAGTAGTAGATTTCTTTATTGAAATCTAATCAAATCAAATCAAATCGAATACATACAACTGTCGTAGCAAAATTTTCTAAATAAATTGAAAGTGCTGTTTCACAGCAACCACCACCTGGTACAACTTGTTTCGATTCAAGTACACGTTTAACAACACATAATGCATCATGTACAGAACGTTCAATTTCATCGCACATAAAATCATTTGCACCACGTATTATAATGGATGCAGCGGTACGTGCTTTGGGTCCTCGAATAAGTATAAGTTCATCATCACAAATACGGTCTTGTACAACTTCATCAGCATTACCAATGACGGATGCATCAACTGATTCATCACCTTCCATATTAGCTAAAGCGGTTAATAAAGTTGCTAGAAACCGAAGAAAAAAAAAGAAATACAATTATCAGTATTAACAATCTCTTCGAGTTTCTTTACCTCCTGTTGCTTTAGCAATACGCTTTAAATCAGCTTTTTTACAACGTCTAACAGCCATGGCTCCAGCTTCAACAAATTGTTTTAAACAGAGATCGTCGATTCCACCTGTTGTTAATATAACATTTGCTCCGGCATTTAGTAACTTCGCAACGCGTTCTTTAGCAATATCAGTTTCTCTAGAAAAACAAAATTATTTCCTTTTTAAACATATATATGTATATAATTTTAGAAAAAATAATCATTCTAACCGTCTTCGAATAGCTTCAAGTTTTTCAGGATCTTCAACAACGATTTGAACACCTAATTTCATTCGTACTTTTTGTAAACTAAAATCCAAACATGCTATTTTAGCATTTGTAATTCGTTTTGTCATTAATTGTGATGCAACTGTACAATTAAGTGCATAACCAGATATTAAAATACTTTCATGTGTTGATCGACCATGAGCTTTCAATACATTTATAGACTTTATTGGTACTACTATTCTATCTTTTTCATTAAATTTAACAAGACTTGCTGCATCAACACACATCTTGGCAAAGAAATCTGCATCCCTAAAAAATACATAGAGTGCGGCTTGTATTGATGAATTAGACAAAAACTCAAAATAACATACATTCCAATAACTTTACTAGCCATTGATGTTTTAGCGACATTAATTAAACATTCACTACCTAATTCATCTACATTGATAATCATTTTATCATGTATATATTTGACTGCTAATCTATAAACATGCATAATTTTTATGTAATGAAAATTTAACTAATTAATTCTTACTTGCAAGCAAGTTTATAGCCACTTATAACGGATGTTGGATGAATCTTTTGTTTAACAAGTTGATCAGCATTCTTCAATAATTCGGCAGCAATAATAACCTTTAAAAATTAATTTGTTCTATGAAATGAAATATTCCAACAAAAAAATGGTCACATGCGTACATACCACACTAGTAGTACCATCACCAACTTCCTGATCTTGTAATTGAGCCAATTCAACAAGTACTTTTGCAGCTGGATGTTCGACTTCAAGTAATTTAAGAATTGTTGCACCATCGTTTGTAATAGTGACATCCTAAAATTGAATGTATTTTTACGGCATTATATAATACTGATGAAAAACTTACTCCAATATCATCGACAAGCATTTTATCGAGACCAAGTGGACCTAATGATGTTCGAACTATGTTCGCAATAGTCATAGCAGCAAGAACTATTTAGTTAAACAAGAGAAATATGAGTTTTATGTCTAAATACAGTTTACCGACCATTTTGAGTTCGAACTGAATCGCCTAGATATCAACGTAATAAAAGAAAAAGATATGTATAGTTTCCTTGAAATCTAACTGCTCATAATACCTGTAATACGTTCTCCGCCGAGTGACAATGTAGCTTGAGCCATTTGATGAAAGAAAAAGCGAATGAATACTGATCTGAAAATATACAGTTATAAGATATGAACTCGTTTCACTACGACTATGAATCGGTTGTCAACACAACGATCGACTACTGTTTGTTTACAAGCTTTCTCCTTTTTAATGTTTTTTTTTCTTTCTTAATTCGTTCGAAGCGGTCCAAAAAAACTAGATAATCTCTACAAATAATAGATGCATATCCAGTAAGAAAATCTGATGAGTTCGATGAAAGAGGTCACTATAATCACTATGAAAAAATTAACTGAAGGTACGATCGCACGTCACATGGTGTCCGTTCATATTTACTATTTACTTCTCCGCCTATCGTTCGAATTGTTCATGTAGAAACGAAAAATACAAGAATTCTAATAGAATCATACCCTTAACTTTGTAGTCGACATTAAATTCTGTATTAAAATATTTTTTTTTATCAACCAATTTTTAATAAAGTGGACATTCTCATTCATCAATCGATATCGACTGGTGCATCATTCTCATCGACAAGAATGATATCGGGTTCTCCTCCACTTCATTCTCATAGTCCAACATCAAACGGTGCATCATCATCATCATCAAATCCTGGTGGTCCATCATCCGATGCGTGTAATGGAATAGTTGCTACTCTTCTATGTCATAGACAACGAACAAATGGTGAAAGTGAAACCTTTTCAAAGCGAGCTATTGAAAGGTAGGAAATAACAAAATCAATTGAGAAGAAGACCATAAACAGCTTCATTTAGTTTGGTAAAAAAGTTGAAAGATAAAAAAGATGAACTCGATGCATTAGTAGCAGCAGTTACATCGAATGGACAAGTGCCAACTAAATGTGTTACAATACAACGAACACTCGATGGTAGATTACAGGTTTGATATTACGACAGATTTTATTTTGACACCAACGAAAAATTTCCTTTTGTTTTTAACTTTAGGTGGCTGGTCGCAAAGGCTTTCCACATGTAATTTATGCGCGTATTTGGCGTTGGCCTGATTTACATAAAAATGAATTAAAACATTTAAAAGTTTGTCCACTCGCATTTGATCTTAAACAAGAATATGTTTGTGGTACGTTGCAATATTTTCTTTTCGTTTTGATTATGTCATTTTTTGTTTTCTAGTAAATCCATATCATTACGAACGAGTTGTTTCTCCTGGAATAGGTAAATAATCTAATCGATCATTTGTTTAACAAAAAATCTAATAGATCTTTATTTTGAAGATTTAGCAGGAATGCCACTTGTACCACGTTTTCAATTACTTGGTCATGGCGATCCATCATCGTCAAACGATCGTGATATATATTCAACACAAGACGGATATCGTTTTATGAAAGGTGAATACGAATATGTTTTTTTTTCTGAACGAAAAGGCCTTTTCTTCTTCATAGATTATAGAGACGATCAGAACTCTCCACAACCTCTAGCTGCTATTCAACATCAAACACCCGACACGACTAGTCCAAGTCCTCCACATCTATATACTACTAACGGAACAGCAGTTTCAAATACTAATAGTTTTCCACCAGCGATGATTCCACAAGGTAAATTAAATGCTTAGAGAATTTTAATCAAACTAATTTTGTTTTTGTTTTATTTAGATACATCTGTTTCTTTATGGGCACAGTCATCAACAGCTCCAACTAATTTATGTCAGTGTTTGCTTTGAATTGGTTTTATTGTTTTGAAAATCTTATTTTCATTGTTGACTATAGGGTCACAGCATCCTCTTGTTCCTACTAATGGTTTGAGTGCACCACCTACTCAACCATTAACATTAATTAGTAATTTTGGTGAATATTGGTGTAGTATAGCGTACTATGAACGTGATGTACAAGTTGGTGAAACTTTTAAAGTACCTGATACATTTAAAGAAGTGACTATTGATGGTGGAACAGATATGGCTACAGTTGGTGATAGGTTTTGTCTAGGTCCATTAAGTAATGTTCATCGTACAGATGCAAGTGAAAAAGCACGGTAGGATTTTTATGTTTGATTTTTGATTAGTAATGATGAAAATTTTAATATAGATTGCATATTGGAAAAGGTATTCGTCTTGAATGTCGAAATGAAGGTGATGTATGGATACGATGTAATAGTGAACAAGCCGTTTTCCTTCAATCATATTATCTTGATCGTGAAGCTGGTCGTGCACCAGGTGATGCTGTTCATAAAATTTATCCTCAAGCTTGTATTAAAGTATGCTTGCGTGAGAGGAAAAGAAGAAAAATGTCGTATTCTACGTATGATTTAATTTTAAGGTATTTGATATAAATCAATGTTTTTCTCAAATGGATCAACATATAAAAATGGCATTGCATGCTCGAATGCAACAAAACCATGGTCAAGCAATGCCACTAGCAGCTAATTTAAGCGTAGATGAATTACGACGTTTGTGTGTGTTAAGACTTAGTTTCGTCAAAGGATGGGGACCTGATTATCCAAGGTGAGATTTTCAAAAAAAAAGATACGAATTATCATCTACTTTATTTTTTGCTTTTGTGATTATAGACAATCAATAACAGAAACTCCATGTTGGATTGAAATTCAAATTCATCGTGCACTTCAATTACTTGATGATTTATTCAATTCAATGAATCATCCGTTAACAAGTGCTGTTGTAACCGCTTCATCTTCCATATCATCAATTCCATCGATGATTTCAAATAACAACAGTAATTTATCATCTAATACTATTAAAATAGAACCAACACATGCATCATATAATAATATGGATAAATAAATGCACTTTATAATCATTTTGTTTTTTTGCTTTGTTATGCATTTAATTTATTTTAACTAAAAAAGTTGTTTCTTCTTTTGTTTTCGACTTCGATGCGCTGACACATTTATTTATTGATCTTATTTATTCTATATGAACGATACAATACACTGGTTTTACAAAAAGATATGTATAGAAGTTTTTCTTTGTTCATCAGCAATATTCCCCAAATTTTCGTTTGTTTTCTTTGTGTGACTAGTAGCGTGGCTATATTTGCTTTGTGATTTTTTTTCATTTCTTTTATGTAGACAACTTTGTTTCTCTGTCACTATGGTTACCTTTTCTACTTATGACTGTTTTCTATCATGGGCCTTTTTTTCTTCGACGAAAAATATAATAATCTATATGCATCATTTTTCTCTTACTAATTGCTTCAGTTGCTGTTTTTACAAAAAAATGTTTCTTTTTCTCTTCTTACGCTGTCATTTCGTAATTTATGTTGTGTTTTTGTTCTTGATGCTTTGAGTCATTGATGATTCAAGTTTTATTGTATGTATATATATATATACTAAGGATGTTTTTAGATTTCATTTAAATAAAAATGGCTCACGGAATTTCAGATAAAGACCCAACAAAAACAGAACATGTCGATACACCAGAAATACTCGATAAAAAACTTGAGCAATTAGCTGATTGGATTCGAAATGCAAAACATTTTATTGTATTTACAGGTTAGCTATTTGTGAGAAAGTTTCTAGAAAGTATTTTTTATGCATAAAAATATCTGTATGAAATAGGTGCCGGTATATCGACATCTACTGGGTAAGTTAGATACGTATATGCAAGTATTGGAAAAATATTGAATGTGCTTTGCTTTTTATTCAATAAGTATTCCTGATTTTCGATCAAGTATGAATACACTATTGCCAACAGGACCCGGTGTATGGGAATTACGAGATCATCCTGGTGCAAAACGTCCGCCAAATGCTCGTACTACTACATCGACAAAAGCAATTCCATCAGTTACACATATGGCTCTTGCTGAATTAGCTCGTCGTAATCTTCTTAAATTTGTCATATCACAAAATACTGATGGTCTTCATTTACGTTCTGGTTTATCATCAACATTATTAGCTGAACTGCATGGAAATTCAAATTTAGAAACGTGCAGAAAATGTAAAACAAAATATTTACGAGATTTTCGTACGCGTACTTCGAAAAAAGTTCATGATCATGCAACAACTCGTAAATGTACTAAATGTGGTGCACAACTATATGATTCCATTATAAATTTTGGTGAAAATTTACCAGATTATGAATTAGAAGCAAGCTTTGATAATGCAGAACATGCAGATGTTTGTCTTGTGTTAGGTTCATCATTGCGTGTAACGCCAGCGGCTGATATTCCACAACGAGTCGGTGAACGCCGTGAAAAACTAATTATTGGAAATCTGCAATTAACTCCATTAGCAAAACTAGCCTCATTAAATATTCATGCAATGTGCGACGATTTAATGCGAGGACTAATGGCTAAATTAGATATTCCAATACCAGAATGGGAACTTCATCGACGAATACGTATTACATTTCAAAATCAAACTCTTACAATAATGGGTCTTGATCTCTATCAAGATATAGCCTATACACTTCTTTCATCAGTAAGAATATTAGTCCGAGAAGGAACTGAATCAAAATATGATTCGAAAACGATTATAAATGCCGAATCCATTGAACATAAAATAAAAGTTGATAATCCAAATGATAAAATGGATGTTTATATTGAATTGAATTGGCAAGGACATTACAATGAGCCGAAATATACAATTAAAGTTCCTTTCACGAACTCATCAACGGAAGTAAATCTTTTTTATAATCCCAAAACAGGAACTTGGAGAGAACAATAATATACCTGTGATAGTTTATTTATTCTTTTATCAATTCAGATGTTTTTTTTTAATTATTTTATGATTATTTCTAATGCATATAAATAAGTACTTCTTTATAGGATAAAATCCTATATTATTTAATAAAAAATATTCTTTGTTTTATTTTTATCGAAATTTATATTGATAACAATTTCGACTTCGAAGGTGAATAAAAATTAAAAAAACTAGCAACATATATTCATAAAGCGTTTGATACGAGAAATTATGGCATAGATTTATTTTTCTTCTCGATCAACTGATGAAAAATAGATTAACATGAATTTTTTATTGATTCTTTTGTTAATTCCACAGTTAGTGCTCACGAAAAGTTCAACTATGTCTTTTGAAATTTAAGATCATGACAAAGATGATATAATCAATAGAAAAGCACATTGACCATTTATTGAAAGTTTAATTTCAGTTTTATAACTGTTTGTTTTTCTTTGCATCATAAATCTTCATCAAAGGGAAAGATGATCTTGATAATATGAAACTAATATTGAAAGATTTTATTCAACAAATAATGAAAAATAAATAATTTAGCAATTTATTGTCATCATACAATTAATATAGAAAAACCAAGAGATATTTCTTTTCAAGAACAATATTCGCAATCGAAATAAACTATAATGCTCAACAAAGCGATAGTCAGTTAAATTGTATAAATACTATAGATAAATAAGTTCGTTTGATTCATTTTGGTTGTGTTCTCTATTTTCTTGCACTTCAGTGCTTGCAAAGTAATCATGCAGTAAATGACACCAGTTTTTCTGTCTCATGCTTTTGCGTCTTATATTTATATACAGGTATATTATTTGCACCTGACTATAAGTTTTCATTCGATTTCTTTTCTTGTGTTTTCACTTGTTTGATTTATGACAAGAATTATCGAGACAGAAAGAATGCGAACAGTTTTCGATGGAAATTCTGCAAAAAATTATATATAAACTATTTCGAAACAGTATACAAAAGTACGTTCTATATGCTTTTAAAATAAAACAATGCCTTAATGTAGTGAAATCAGTTTTAACAAAAGCATTCGTCTTTAACGAATCAATGATTATGAGCATTTAATCAAAATAAATTATTAATCTTAATATTTTCTTGAAAAAGAATTCGTTTCAATTGCGAAGGAGAATAAAATAAATTAGGCATATTTTATTCTTCGGACAATGATGATAAAATGTCTGTAATATATTCATAGAAAGGCAAGTACTTTAACTTGTGATTACTTCTGTATTTCAAGCAAAATCAAAATTGATAGTTTAATAAATAAACTGATGGATATCTTTTAGAAATGAATCTCACTTTTCTTTTTTTTTCAATTTGAATAATGGTGAATAATCATCTATTTTGACGATATCATATCAAAATATACATAACTGTTGATAACATGATATTTTATGTAATGTTTCAAAAAAAAACGTTTGTTCGATGTTTTTTCTCTTATCATATGAAAAGAAAAATTTTCGGAAGTGAATAATTGTTCGTCATTTCCAGTGGCGGATCTAGGATTTTTGAAGGGGGGAGGGGGGTGCGATTATATGTTAAAAAAACGTATTCAGATGCTTTCAAGGTAGTACAAACTTGTTTTTTTTTGTTCATTTTTACTGGGAAAAATCGAAAAATTCTTCTCGAAGGTGGATGCGATCGCTTCGACGCACCTCCCCCCACCCCCACCCCTAAATCCACCACTGGTCATTTCATATGCAACAAGAATTCAGTTATCATTGTCATCACGAAGTATATGACATCGATAACATAACAATGTACCATCTGCTAGTGGGCAGCAACCACCCAAGGCAGCTATTGTTTGTTCATCACTTAAATTACATTGACAGTCCTAGAAAATTAGTAAAAATTAATGAACGAATAGAAATATAAATTAATCATTACTTCACATCGGTAACATTCAACATGAAAATTTAGATTCATAGCAATCACCCGAGTTGTTTCATCCGAATTCTGTTCAACAAATGGGAAAGAAATTAATTTTATCGATCTGATAATTTTCTTACTTCTTCTGGGCAAATTGGATAGGCACATTTAGCACATCGAGGAGCATATGTACTACAATATTAAGTCATAAATAAGAACAAGTATGTTGACAAATCAGAAATATCTCACTTATGATAATCATATAAACAAAATAAACGTCGCTCCTTGTCAACAGTAAATGGAAGACCATCCAGACATTCATTGCATATTGAGCAACGAAAACATCCCGGATGATAAGCGTTACCAAGTGCTTGTAGCATCTTTAATAGACGGAGAAAACTTCATTAAATCAAACATTTTCGATCGAATAGAAAATACCTTGTCCGTCATAAGATGATCACACATATAGCATTTTTCTACTGTTTGTTGAAAGCCGGTAAACTAAATTACATTAAAGAAAAAAAAAAGATTATTTCGACATGTTATTAACAGTAAATGTTGAAATGATTTCTATCAGAAATGCTTATACGTATTACATATATTTTCTCACCAAATAATCTTCTTCGCAATATACTTGATCATGTATAAGATAGAATGCTTTTCCACGTAATGTTCGAGAGCATACGGCACATTTAAAACAATCATTATGATACAATTCTCCCATAGCTTGACAAGCCTCAGATGAACCAGTCACAGATTCGCCACATTTAGTACATTGACCATAATATTCACCAACAGTAGCTTCTGTTTCGAGTTCTTTTTCTAAACGCAATGTCAGTGCAGCTAGCTTTCTTTGTACATCATTCATAGCCGACGAAGTATTTTCAGAAGCATGTGCTGTTGGCATAAGAGTGCTAAATGGTGGTATTCGAGTACGAGGTGAACGTATATTCGGTGTTCGAATAGTAATACGAGAAAAATCATGTGTTCTGTTTGAATTTTGCTGTTGATGATGAGAATGAAGATGACCATTGACTGTTACATTAAATCGAGGTCGAGGTAAATGTAAAACAGGCCTCTGTTGATTAATGTATAATGTACTTGAATTGTGAAAGGGGGGAGCAGGAAGAGGTGAAGAAGACTGATCTTGTCCTCGATTAATTGGAGCGTAATTCATATCGAATTGTTGTTCAAAATTAATTATACGATTGTCAATCGAAGGTTCAAGTGATAACTGTATTGGATAATTAATTTTAGACGGATTAACATTATAAGGAGAATTTGAAAGACCAATGGCCGAACTCAGATTTTGAAGAGGAGATGTTGAAGGATAAATGGATGATGATATTTTCGATTGTGGTGAACCCAGATTGACGATGATAGATGTTCGTTAATGGGAGCAACATTCGATAGGCGTATGTAGAAGCGTTTGTATGTATTTTTTGTGAGAATAGAAATCCGTCTGATATGATCTCTATTTTTTCTGTTTTTTTTCTTTCCTTTCTTTCTTTTTATCATCTCTCAACGCATCGAGGACATATAGAATCTTGTGGATCATCGAAGAGAAAGAAAAAAGCTAACGGTTGCTAGTAGAACTACGACAAATGATGCATCCTGATTTCCCAGCATAAGTTAATCCTTTGTCCTTATCCACAGATAGTAATAGTATCTACCAATCTGTTTTCTTCTCTCGTTCTTAGAACCGTTTTATTCCTTTTTTCTCTCTTGCATTTGCTACTCGGCTGTTGTTGTTAATTCATATTTGATTGTTTCGTACCAAGAAAAGCAATACAGATACAGAATGCTCGTCTACGTAATGTCTGTCTAATTTAGCAATACAAAAATAAAAATAAAAAGGTCAATATTTTTGTTTTTGTTCTGATGCATATCAGAAATGACTGTCTTTCATGTAATGTGTCTCTGCTCGTTAATAACTTTTCATTGTCAAACTATCGCATGTATCTTCTTCAAGAAGCACTTTATTTCTTTTAAAATATATGTACGAAATATTTTATTTTGATTTCCGCAAAAACTTAAACTTTTTTGAAAAGTATTCATGTTTCTTCAATTCAGAACAAAATCTCAATTTTTCTGATAAGATACAAAAGGATATATTAAATTATCGTACACATAAGAAAGCTCTCCAACATCGACGTCATTTCAAATAATCAATATCTAAACAAAATGGTGATTCTAAATGATATACATGCAGTGGATCAATCAATCATATAATGACAAGAAATGTCATAGATCTCAAAGTTATTGGTTGAGACAAGTCGAGTACAAAATGGAAAACTCGTTTAAGATAACCTCCAGCAACTATTTCATAGAATATACACATGCAATCTAAAGTACAACATCAACAGTAACATATTATGTATGCATAATGCATACAAACAAAGATGATGGCTGATAGTGAATAAATATTGTACCATTGAATTATCGTAACAGCGTGTGCCAAATAGTCGTGAGTGTTACGATGTTTCTACCACTACTGTTGTAATCGGGAAAAAGTGATTTTTAGAGAGTAAATATTCATTAAGTCATCATGATCAAATATCGAATTATACTTCAAAATTAAAATAATTCTGGCTCAATTTCTTACTTTAAGACAAAGAAAAAAGATCAAATATGTGAAGTTATGACAGTGCTAATGAATATTGTCTTAAGTTCAAATGTTTCTGTATTTTTCGTATAAGTCAATTTATTTTAGCTAATGATTGTATACAGAACATTTGACATGTTTCATGAATTTTTAATTTTCAGTTGAATATTTTGAAATCCACTATAAATTATTCAAAAGAGCATTTGTTGGATTAAATTTAGGTGAAAACTAGTTTGAAAAAGTTCTAATTTGAGCGAATAAATACAACGTATGTGTATACAAAAGTAGTATGCACTTGATTTTTTTTAGAAATCTTCAATAGTTATAAACGAAATATGACCACACAACATATTTTCATTCATTTTATCGCAAACTTCAATTACTAATCTATTTGGTTATCATCTGATTGTGAAATCATTGATTCAGATTGATCTTCATTCAAACAAGCTTCTTGAAAATATGAAATATAAATCTTAGCAAGTAAATTTAACAGTTTTAATGGTGATATTCTGAGCGATGCATAATTTATTCTATAATTTATTACTAAAGAGTCTTATGAAATATGAGTATATTGTTAGCTATCATCTTGATCGGAATGTGTTTCCAATTTGTTCAACGTTTTTTATGCTTGTTCGAATAATGTAAATATATATATAAATCAAAATTGATATCACACTCTTTTTAATGAATTAGTAGTGATTGACTGTAACTAGTGCTTCATCGTTAAAAATGAAAATATTTTAAAAAGAAATTTTCACTGAAATTCAGCTTCAGAAATTCTTCGTTGAATAATTGTAGCAAAATTTCAAAATACTTAATTAAGAATCAAAAATTTATGAAATATTCTGTAGAAGATTATCTACTAAAATAAGTTGACAAGCATGAAACATAGACTAATAAGTAAGCTTCAAGTCAATATTCATATGCGTATGTCAGCTGGATGATTTTCATTTTGTATACTATAGAAGTCTGTATTCGAATATTTTGAAGAAATCATTTTTAAATAAAATAATTCAGAAAATAAAATATGACACGAAGTTACCGATGTGCGTCGGCTTATAATCGATAGTTGTATAATACTTAGTTCATGGTTGTTATTTTTTCTCTGTGAAAAATAAGACGAATATTACGGAGCAAAAGTTATGATATATGACATTAGCTTTTTATCATATTATGATTGAGCTTTATATGTTCGTAAATATTGCTCCTTTTGATTAGCTTTACGTAGATGTATGTACTTTCGGATCAAAAGATAATTTGGAAAGATCATTTACTTTCACTAATCTAATAGACTACTGGGCTATGTTTTTATAATGTCAGCTTGTGTTCCATACCTTAAATAGTAGATCGGCAACAGTTTAAAATCGATCAATTAATTCTATACCCTTTCTTTTGCTTTACACGGATTAAGAATGATGATTTACTCGGAACGAAATAATTGTGTCAGAGAACATTTCTAATCAATAAAATCAAAATGCAGATTTTTCTTATTAGTATCATTTTTTACACTGAAATGTTCACAATACAATTGAGCAAGGGTATTGCCTATCAATGAAAGCATCGTTCACAATCTTGAAGTTTATCAATTTTGGAGATATAGCAAAGGATTTTATATCATTTTTATTTTTATTCAATTTACTTTTTCAAATCATTTATTTTTCTTTGACAGGCACTATTTATTATAAGCTAAAAATGATTTTGTATAATCTTAATGGAGTAAAGAGCATTAGCGAAAACCTATTGAAAAGGTTCTGATTTTTTTAATATGCATTATGGTTTTTGGATATAGATAAATTATGTGAATATGAGAACGTGAGACTAGTTGAGTATTAGCAAAATCATAAAGATCCTTGCTTCCCGAGCAAAAAGCGAGTTTGTGACGATTTTAAATATATGCAGTAAAATCTCTCTAATATGAACACCATTGGCACTGATCAAAAGTATTCAGTTGATAGAGATAATCATTATTAGGAGTTTTCACTTGTTTTTTTCTCTCTCTCTCCAAAGGATAAGTCTTTGTTTGCACTCAATTTTCGAATGCATCAAATGATGCTGCTTTACTTTTTAACAACTTATTAATTCAATTTTTCTTATGAACAATAAATCAAAACGTATTGACATGCTTTGACCTTAATAGCTGTGAACACAACATGGCGAGATTTTTCACCAGGTACTATTATTGCTACATAAAAAATTAGTTTTATATAACCTATGATACACAAATTAATGAGGTTATTATTATTAATGAGGTTTCAAATGAACAGTCACTATTCAGAATATTGAGGTACTCATATAGAGAGGTTTCACTCTAATCAGCCAAATACTAAAACGTGACTTCTACTTTGGAAATAACGTTTATTATGTCGATAGCAGTCGAGTATTCAAATGTAAATTAGAATAGTGCATTAGAGAAATGGGTTTGATCTAAATCAATATTTGTCGAATAACGAATAATGTTGCTTGTGATGAAACTAACAATTAAAGTTGTTGCATAGATAGCTTGAATGAGTGATATCTTACATGAAAGAAAATATTTCAGTCCATTGAATGATAAGATCTGATAAAATAAGATGAAGATGTAACATATATCAGTTCTAAAATATATCATAAAAATGAAACTTAAACTCCGTGAAGATTATTGATCACTTTGACAAAATGATACTGATCAGCTGACAAATAACCTCATTGCAGTGTTCTATGCATTATTTAAATTCAAAACAATGATTATCGATTTCACAACTGATTTTACGAACTTTGCCAAGCATTGGTATAAAGCTACGGAAACTCATATTTAGTTAAACAAGCGTAATGTTTGTCTCATCGTGTCAAATTAAGTGAGAGATATCTAAACAATCTACAATCAGAGTTTTCTTTTTCGATAGCTGTACAAGTCAGATACCATCAAATAATTTTATGGTCATTGCCAAATTAGTATGATTCAATTGATGTATTTATTTTGGTTTATTTCAATAAAATTGTAAAATTCATAAAGACATCAAATAAAAGAAAATTAATGGATAAATCTTAGTCTCTTTCGCTCACGACATCTTGATGCACTTTGGAATAGAATAAAATAGTTTTGAAGTTAGATATACTTGATAAGTATCGAATCAATAATTTTCATATCAATTACTTGTGTTAAGATAAATAACAAATATGACACACAGAGATATTACGAATTTAATAACAATCTCGCCATGATGAACCACATTCTCCACGAGTAAAAGCTGAGATTTACTGATCATATTTTCATTGATCATCGCTTGAACAAAGATGTTTGCTTTATCTTCATCTAAATTCAAAGTGATGAAATCCAAAACGATCTATTAATTTTAGAAAGAATCCTGAACATTGACAGCAAGATCCATTTTCGAGTTCAGATTTCTCTGTATGATTTTTTTGTAAAGTGTAATTTCTGAATAAAATTATAATTTTGATATTCGTTAAGGCAGATCTTTCTGTTTAATGATTGCCATTCGTTTCATATTGTAGCAAAATATATTTGTAATAACAAGATACGATAGTTATTTGCTTTTGTGCTTTGAAAAGTGACGATAAGTTGCGTTCATTTTCTAACGAATTAGTAATCGATCTTTGATCTTCATTTACGAAAGTACAAGAAAATGATACGAAATATAAAACATTTAACACATCGAGGGTTTTCAAAAGTTGAATGAAAGTAGGGTTTCATCTTTTGCCAGTAAGACACGTTCTGTTTCTATTGCAATAGTCTTCACCATCGTATTGTGTATTTCATTTTTAGGCATTAACTCTAACATATGCGTTACGTCTAAAATATTTTTCACTAGAGAAGAAAATCGAAGTGCTGCTTCCTTAAACCCATAGAGATAAACTAAATATTTCCATAATATTGTTACATATACATTTTGAATTCTAACAAGATCCATTGAAGCCGATATAATTATAGTATGTTCTTTCTCGTTAAATGTAACAATTGAACAATTGCTGGAGAATATGATGACAAATAGCATTATTTTAATAAGACTGCCATTTGGATCACATCGCGCGGAATTGCTCGAGCAATCCATAAGAAATTCAGCTCCGTAATATGTACTGGCAGCATTTAAAAAAACTGAATTATTGTATAGATCGAGCTCACGACAAAGAAAAATTCCATTATATGCACCGGTAGAGCTTAAATTGTGTTTAGTAAGAGCTCGACGAGCATCAATCGGTAGAGCATGTAAATCTGGTGAATGTTCAATGAGTGATTGAATACCGGTAAAAAATTGACCAACCATATTGTATGTATCCGATGATTTCAAACGTAATTTAGGAGGTAATAAAGATAATTCGTCAAGGGAAGATTGAATTTGTGCAGAAGGATCCTGTTCATCAAATGCATGAAGAATATTTGAAAGAAGAGTCCATTCATTAGCTGTCAATGTTGATCGATCATTTCGAAGTAGACTAAGTGTCAAAGGCTATATAAAGAAATTCAACAAAACAGAGCATTCTCAAAGAAGATTCAAAAAACTAATATTACTGTTGGTAACTCAATCTGCTTGCACTCGGCCATTCTTTCTTGTTTCGTTTTGTTGGAGAGAGCAGTGAAATTACGAACACGACTAATTAACTTAGGGTTCATACCCATTACTAAACATTTCTTCAAACGACAAGGCAAACAGTGGCTACGTGTTTTTTTTGTTATATTGCAATCATTTTGAAATTGACAGAGTGCCACGAGCTAGTTGTATCATTAGTATATAATTGTTTACTTTTTAAATATACGCATAACTTACTGATTTTTTCTGTGCATTTCTACGAAAAAATGATTTACAGGACATACATGTAATAACATTGAAATTCAGACCAGATGCCATATCACCACATATACCACAGAACATAGAAAACCCAGATGTTGCATTGTACAAAATTTTTCTATCTTTCATTTTTTTGTGTTGAATATACGACAAACGTTTTTATGAATGAAGATTTCCGCTCTACTTGGTCATGACCAAGTGATACAGCCCATGCCTCTTTGAATCTATGTCAATAAACTGTCTGAACTATAATACGTCACTAATTAAAAAGAAATAGAACAACAACAGAAAAATAATAAAATAAAATTTATTAGTTTCTCATACTTATCCAATGAAATTTCTAGTCTAACGCGCTATAATAGTGTGGCGCTACATTACAGTATAAAATATGACACATTACTACATTTCTTCGATAATCAAATACTACACTAATGTATAGGTGTATACATCGGCGGCACTGTAAAAAATGCCATGTGTCTAACGAGACATGTTATCCGTCTTAAGTCTTATTCAGACGCGAACGCGAAATACGTCTTGTTTTTAGACATGTAGTGGCTACAGACAGGAAAGCGTCTTAAGTTCCTCTTTTTCTTAAAACATTGTTACAGCTATTGACCAATAGATCAGTTTTCTTTACTTTCTTTCGTAGCTATGAGAATTTACTTTCGGATGTGAAGCAAAGAGTCTTATTCGATTTCTTCTAAATATTTAGGATTTCACTCTTTCCAGAACTAGTTTTTCCGATGACTTTTCTGCCGTGAACTATTTCACATTTTAACTTGAATTGGGGATATTCGTAGTTTTGAAGAGATCCGTATCTCTTGATTCGATATCTGAAGTGAAGGGGGCTTTAAAAATATGCGAACCATTTTACCAATATTTCTTTTTTATTTATTTCTAATATATTTTCAAGTTTTTTATTTGTTTTCTAGATGATAGACAAATTATCAAAAAAAGACTGATTACAGTTATATTTTTATATTGTATATTAAAAAAAATACTTAAGACTTTTATTTTTTCGTTTTAGACTTGTGTTGCATAAGTTTTCCCAGACGATTCTATCAATCTATGGTTCACTAATACAAGAATTCATGTTTTTACATGAACATTAGATATTAGAAAAAATATTCTCAATGAAATAATTTTTCTATACTCTACTTGTGTTAAAATTATATTTAAAAACTAGAGAAATTATTATAAAATTTTATATATATATTTTTTGATGTTTAATGAAATTCCTCAAAATTGAGACTTACTTAAATAAAATATTTTCGAAGGTAATATTTTATCCCACAAGAATATCACCTTCGAAGAATTTCATTAAACATCAAAAAAAATATATAAAAAATTTTATAACAATTTCTCTAGTTTTTAAATATAATTTTAACTCAAGTAGAGTGTAAAAAAATTATCTCATTGAGAATATTTTTTCTAATATCTAATGTTCATGTAAAAACATGAATTCTAGAATTAGTAAACCATAGATTGATAGAAGCGTCTAAAAAGACTGCTGTAAGACGCTTAAAAACATTGGTTTAAATACTCCAATCAGGATCGATTAAGACGCTCGAGTGTCTAAAATCGGTCATCCGTTGACGCTTGAAGCGTCTTATCGAGTTAGATATGAACCAATCAGAAAGAAGACGAAGCGTCTTGTTTTAGCGCACGAAACGTCTTGCATGTACACTACATACGTCTTGATTTTTTAGAGTGGGGCCAGCATCGCAAAAGTGACGTAGTATGGCAATAAATTATAATTTTTGATTATAAAGAAAAAAAACTGTTTTTGAATCTTGCGAAAATACTTCGCAACGGTTGTTAACCATTCAGTCTAAGAATAAAAACGAAGCTGTCCTCCCCCCTCCCCCACACACTGTTATCTATTTTATTTTTTTCAACTGTTGCAATGAAGAAAAGAAATAAATATATAATTGAAAATGAGTTTAAAACTCATTAGAAGATTTCGCTTCAAAAAATCATTTTCCTGTATCTTTTCTTGCAATAAAACCTGTTAATATTTGCTCCATATTAATTTCAAATTCTTTTTCAATATTTAAAAGTGCAATATCAGACAATCTTTCTTGTCCCATACTATTTCTTAAATGTTTTCCCTTTGCTTTGTAAAATCTTGTTTCGGTTATATTTTGGTTACTACATATACGCTATTAAAAAAATTTTTCAGGTATGGCAATTGCCACCAATTGCCCTCTGGTGGCCCGCCGATGGGTGTATATATATATAATATTAAGAAAACTATCAAAGCAATTCTTGTAATCTCAAATCATTAGTACGATACGCTTACTTTTATTTTACACACAAAGGTAATAATGACAAATTATATAAATTCTCAGTCCTTACTTAAGATATATCGATAGAGGTAGCGCTACAGTATTCATTCTAAGTTGAGTACAAGCTACAACTCTATCGTTGGAAGAAAGTAAAATGTAATTTGCTTGACCTATATTCTAATTTCAACAACGTAATAAACAGTTTCTGTTGAACTCGCATTCAAACATGAAATGTTTTAACTATATTTTAAATGAGCCACTGATTTTTCCAAGTCTGGAATTGAGAGAATTTTTTCCTCAAAAAGAAATGATGACACTTCGAATTGCATACTACTAAGACTGATACCTAAAACAGTATAATTAGCTTAATAGTCTTTATTTCATGATCATATTATTTGGTATGCTTGTTGATCTTCAGAAAACAACTATTTAAAAATTAAATTACCAGCAATTTTTGTCAATAAAAGTACTAATTAACTCTGGTACCCAAGGAGGAAAAGGCGAGACTCCCGTACTCCAGCGTACTCCCTGTACTCCCAGGCGATAGGATAACAATTCTTCGAAGAGTTTTAGCACTTTTAAGTGTACTATCCACCTATGTTACGGTATACTAGTGGGATTACAGCCAGCCCAAATCTATCTGACAATAAGACCAAAATACTTCATTGTACTCCAAAATTTCAAATGAATGAAATAAAGGGAAGTATTTTGGCCTTATTGCCAGATAGATTGAGGCTGGCTGTACTCCCACTAGTATACCGTAACATAGGTGGATAGTAGACTTAAGAGTGCTAAAACTCTTCGAAGAATTGTTATCCTATCGCCTGGGAGTACAGGGAGTATGCTGGAGTACGGGAGTCTCGCCTTTTCTCCCTTGCTGGTACCTGATGAAATACGAATTCAAGCATAATTATTATGACGTGGAGCCCTACCGCATGTCAGAACATATTTCGAAATGTTTCTTACGCATAAAAAACTGTTAAAAAAGTAAGATTGCTCTGCAGCGGACTATTTAGAAACAACCTAGTTTCGAGCGGTTCAACACTTGAAAATAAAATTCATTCTTAGTTTTGATGAAAGATATCCTTCATTTTTCTCTTTAATACTGCATATTTTAGAGCATTAATAACAATACTCACGCTTGCTAATTTTTGACACAATACTGTCTATCTGTTTTGTGGAGAAAAAAAAATAAGACATAGCCCGTTAGAAATCACTTATTGAACACCTAGTACTCGTTTTAAGTGATTTTTAGTTTGATTGATTGTTTTACAGTATTTGATATTATCGTGGAGTATTATTATTCTGCGATAAATTGTATTTAGAACGTTTGGTAAAGTTACTTTGCCTGTCGTGTAACTTGCTATGAAATATTCCAGGCAGGTTATTTGCTAAGCTTTTTTGTTTCATATATGTAAATATTTGTACTTCACTTTCAAATCAGTAAGGAAATTGTAGTCTGTTGATCTTGGAACGGTATAAAATTTATACACCTGTTTATCCAATCAAAAAGCTATTTAATAAATACAATTTCTAAAATCAATCCTATATAAATTAAGCTAATCGCTGCTGCTATACACCTGTAATTTTACTTAGAGCAGTGGTAATTGGCACATAGAAAGACATTTGTGGTAAGACGACTGATCAACGATCTATTAATATTTAAACTCATTCACACTGAAAATCATCCAATACCATCTTTAATCAATAGCTTTCAGTAGAGAACAGTTGATGATGATGATGATGATAGTTTTGAACAGAGTTTCATCAAAAAGAACAATATAAAAAATTGAAACAATAACATTTTTGAATGAGCCTCTAACCACACTTCAAACTTCAAAAGAGTAGAGAGTAGTGCCGTAGGTATCATGAAAGAAAAGATTAATCACAATATCTTTTGATGCTCAACGTCAGCGCTCTAAGCTTTCTTCTGCATTTCATGAAACGAAACAATTGATTTGATTCAAATAACCTAACCATAAAACATGAGCTATTTCTTTGACTTGTTAAAATTGGATGGATTCAGCAAAGTTCGATTATATCTTGATTAACCTGTTCTAGTTTCAATTATTCAGCTACTTTGACGGTTGAATACACCTAGTTGTTATATTGAATTTCAAGCGTTCCAAGAACTCAAGAATGTGACGCAAAACAGAAATCATTTTTGTTTTAAACACTTTTTAAAAGTGGCTCTTGGCTTATTCAGATAAGAGAAACATAATAGTCAAACACAACACGTATCTTCCACACACCATAATCAACACGAACTACAAGTCAATTGATGGACATATACTAACAATTTCTGACATCGGTAAATATTTCCGGGTTCGGCAGTTGAGTTAAATAGAACACGCTTAGATTATATCAAGTCGATATATTAATGTCATGGTATCAAAACTTTGAAATCACCGAAAGTTTTCTTTGAGACAAAATTCCTGTTAACATAGTCTTCATCCTACTCAGCTCTAAAAATATTTTCATGTTTTATTTTGAATTATTGTGCTACTAATCCTTAGTCAACAATATTTTTTAATATACGAGACAAGTCATATATGGTTGATAAATTTCAGTGGAAACTAGCAAGAAAGACTCATGTTAAGAAGACTATTTTATAGTAATTAAAAAATTAATTGTAGTTTAATCATTACTTTAACTGAGCCAACAGTACGGTTTCATATTTATCACATTAAAAAAGAATTCACATGATCCAAATTAAATTAATCATAGTTGGAGACTGCAGTCATGAAACACGCTATCTACTAAATAATACATGCTTCATATGTGGCCTATATTCAAGGGGGGGGGGTACTTCTGTCCTTCAGAAGTATAGAAGTACGCTATTTCCTCCTTGCCTACATTGGACAAATAGAATTAGATTTCAATCTTTTTCTATTCTAAAATTTATTTATAATAATAAACATCCGTCACCATAAATTTCTCGATCGTATATGACTCTAGAACTCGCTTGATCCTATTCTGACCTTTAATCACCAACTGCTGTTCACGTTCAGCTTACTTTTATATAAAAAAAATAACAAAATCAGCCAAGACACGAGATTCACAACAATTGAAATTTTTCTCATAGTTATAGTATCTATATTTATAACGACGAAAAATCGCAAGGCATGAAATTCGTCTGTTGCCATATACATGCATTCAGTGAAAGTAGGTTCACTCGGATATAACCAATTTAAGTTGTGTTTCTTTTACAATGGTATCAAGGACTCGATTACGATTTTCTCCATGAGGCGTTGCATTTAACGTACTCATCAAATCCACCGCATTCTTTACAAGTCGAGAAAATTTAAGTACCGCTGCATGAAATCCGTATAAATACACTAAGTATTTCCATAACATAGTCACATAGATATTCTGAATACGAACGAGATTGATCGAACTTGATACAATGGAATATGGTTCTTCATCATTATATATCACAATTGAGCAATTACTTGAAAAACCAATGATGAATAACAAGATTTTGATGAGACTACCATTGTGATCATATCGCGCAATATTTCGACGCATTTCGATCATATATTCAGGCCCATATACTCGAACAGTGAGATTAAAAACAGCCGTATTATCAAATACGTTTAACTCGCGTCCAACGTAAAGTCCATTCATCACACCAATAATATACAAATTATGTTTAAGAAGAAGTTGACGAGCATCGAATGGTAAACTATGAAAATCTGGCGAATGTTCTAAAAGTGATCCAACATTTCCATAGAGCTGACTAATAAGTTTCATTAGTTCTATCGGTTTCGAACGTAATTTTGGAGGCAACGCAGAAAGTGCATCAAGAGAACATTGAATACGTGTAAGAGCATTCTCTTCGTCAAATGCATGAAGAATATTTGATAGTAGGGTCCATTCGTTCGTTGTCAATGTTGATCGATCATTTTGAAGTAGACTAAGTGGTAGAGGCTATATAGAGACAAACATATTAAGATAATTTTAAAAAACAATGACTAATAGTACAGTTGGTAGCTGAGTCCGTTTGGGCTCTGTGGCTTCTGTGCGTTTGTTTTTCTTCAAGATCTTGCTGGAATCTGAAACATGCCGAATCAGTTCAGGATTCATTCCTAGCTCCAAGCATTTTTTCAAACGACAAGGTGAACAATAACCACGTGTTCTTATTGTTATACCACAATTGCTTTCAAATTGACAAAGTGATAACAGCTATTCAATAGATAAAAATAGAAATTTTTAACATATTTTGAAAGATACAAAAATCTTACCGTTTTTTTCTGTGCATTTCTACGAAAAAATGATTTACAAGACATACATGTCATAACATTAAAATTTAGGCCACGAGCAACATCACCACATATTCGACATTCCTTATGAGACGTAATTCCAGTAGCATTTACTGTTTTTCTATGTTTCATTTTTTAAAAAAGAAAATTCTGAAAGTGTTGAGTTCGATGTAAATTTGAAGAAATGTCATGCAGTGTTTCAATGTTGACGCCTATATTGTCGTAAGGAATCGCAGAATGAAAAAAAAAGAAATGACATTTATTGGTTGACTAGTTTGCCCAATCGTATCTTCAAATCAGCACAGTAATCGCTTGACGACAGGTGCCAAATAGGAAAATGTCGTTTAATACTTTAAAATGACACGATTTTCATCTGAACATTGACATCGTACTGACCCGTGGTGCATAATATACTGCTAAATTATTTATCAAGTGATATTTGAAGTAGAATGTTACTACTATCTTGATGAACAAAACATTGCGAGAATAGGTCTCTCTGTTTTGCAGTTGTTAGTATTTGTGCCATTTAAGCCTCACGAAAATGGGACGTCCCAATTATGACGTGGCATATGATCCATTTTTTTATCATAATAAATGTTAAGGAAAAGCACGAACTATGATAGAATAAAAATCGAACTGCGTGACCTCGATTTTGATGTCGTGATAATGACAAAAATATACAAAAAAGTTTTTTTTTTGTTTCACAATAGGAAGTTCTTTTCATTTTCCCTACTTATGTTGATATATATATATATATAGAGGTGTCAGCCGAAGGGTTGAGCAGCGGCGGCGGGCAAAAATTTTCAATTTTTCAAGATGCCCAGCGGCTCGTTATTTATAGCAGTACGCTCTTCGGCGGCGACTGGTATAATTCCTTAAATTTTTCTCGGCAGCGGCGGCGCCGGCTGAAATTTATAGGCCATTGCGTGGCGGCGGCGGCTTAGTTAAAAATTGCAGTATTCTTTTGAGAATCAGTGATTCCTATTTATTTAACTCGCTTTTCATTACCATTTTAACATAACATGTATAACAGCATTCTATATTATGACACAATGAAAAATACATAGCTAGTAACAAGATGAGAAAATATGACAAAATGTACACTCTTCAAAGTATTAGACTAGAAAGAAAATACAAAAGCAAAAGGAAAATACAAAAAATAAAATAAAATATTAAGTGTTTTTTAATAAATTATAATTATCATGAATCATCTGTATTTTTCCAACATTTTCCGGTAATAACATTGTTCGTTTAGCATTAAGAATCAGGCCAGTTGTCGAAAAGACTTGTTCACTTGGTGTTGATGTTGCTGGAATAGCAAGAATAATTTGAGCCAGACGTTTTAGATGAGGATATGCATCTCCTGATGATTGCCAAAATTGAAGCACGTCGCCACAATGAATATCTAATTGTAAATAATTTTGTATTTCGTTCAGAGTATGATCAATAGCAGATGATGGTGTTGGTTTGTGTTTTTGAATTAAATTTTCTTTAAGTTTTTTTAAATTTTGTACCGGTGGATTTAAACTTTCCACGGACAAAATCCGTTTCACTGAAGCAGATGATGTTGTCGTTGAAGAACTTGAGTCTGATGTTGCTGTTGTTATCAATGTGCATGATGGTGATAATGTTGATACATTGTTGGCTGCAGATTCTTGTGTAACATGATTGATTCTAAACTTTTTAACCATTTCGCATAATATTGATTCTTTGTTTGTTTGGCATTGAACCAAATATCTACTAATATCAATTTTTAATTGAGATGGATCAAGCAAAAATGCACAAATATTCAGATGAGATACAGGAAATCGATTATCCAGGTTTTCCGACAGCAAACATTTTAATTCTTCAATCACTGATGACTCCATTCCATCGATACGTAATAGAGATTCGATTTCCTAAAATAAATAATCGTTTAAACTATCTTTTTGAACTGAAATTCATGAAAAGTATTTCGAAATCACAGAGAGCATCCAGCGTCTTTAAATATCCTCTTCTACTGTAGCTCGATTATCATGACCTAGTACTCAAGTAAAACTGTTTGTAATCTTTATTTTAGACACTTACTATTCTTAATAGTAAGCATAAGCTGATAGTTGGATAAGATTTTGATGCTGATAATATGGTTGTTGTGGATTCAAATAAAGAAAGAAAGTCAATTAAGTCACGAACAATTTGATTTTCATTAACAGACAATATTAAGTCAAAATGTTTTAATCGGCCGAGTATAACTTCAATACCAGCTATGTTATCGGCATACGACCGAAGCATAATCAAAATTGTGTTCCAACGCGTTAAAACACGTTTTTTCAAAGTGTGAAATCTATTGGAATCATTATGGTTATTGATTAATGCTGAACAATTGAACTTATACGTGTTTTCGCTCGTTTTTGACCTCATTTTTAAATCGTTGGATAACCATAGTTCTTCTAGATTATTATTTTGGCATTTTTCATTCAATACTTCTGAATCATCAGCATCAAGATTTGTTGAAGCTAAGTCTGCATCTAATATTTCACCAGCTTTATTGATAGACGAAAATAAATCAGTATATTTTTTTGTATCCAATTGAAAATGTTCATTTTCAAGTTCATGTTGACGATAACGAAGCTTGTTAATAATCACTTGCACTTTATCAAATAGTTCTGAAACGTAATGCATGCGAGGAAAACAATCCTTCATCAACAAATTATGAATTCCATGAGCAACACAAAATATATGAATGATATTTAATAATCTCCATGCTTTACGCATATTCGCGCCTTTGTCCGAAACCTAGACAAGTAAAAAAGACACGAATTCCTAAAATTTTGACGGATAAATTCACTTACTACAATCACATTATTTACATTTATACCAAATTCAGTTAAGACACCTGATATAAGATCTTTTATAGCTTCTCCTGTATGAGCTTCATCAAACGGTTGTGTTTTTAAACTATATCTGTGTAATTGTAATTTTGAATCTATAAAATGAACCGTGATGCAGATGTAGGAACGATGTTTGTACTTATCACACCATGCATCACACGTTATTGTCGGATAATTTGTTGATAATTTCATTTGTTCTTTTGTCTTTTCAACACATACATTATATATTTTGTTAAGATTGACAGGTGATAAAATGGATCGAGATGGAATTTCAGTTTTTGTACTAACAACTTTGTTAGCAATTAAAAAATCTTGAAAACCTAAAGATAAACAGAATTAATAGTTGCACGATAAGTTCTTTAGGATTTCCTACCTTCATTGTCAACGATTGAAAATGGAAGAAGATCTTTGCAACACATTAAGGTCAATTGATGACCAAGTTGCTCTTTCAATTGTGAAGACTTTGTTGAATTACGATCACGAGAAAACATTGAAAGTATATGGTTACTTGTTCTTCTCGTTTCATTAACTTCTGTTAGTTGGTGAACTGCTAACAAATGATTTTTCATATTGCCTGTTCCGCTGGTTGCACCATAAACACCAATTTTTTTTCGTTTTGAATAAAAACTTGAATCGGGATATTCTTCTTTTATTTTATCAAAGCATATTTTACAATATATTCTCTCTATATCTAATGGCTCGCTAGGTTGTTTATATAAATGCCCAAAGTAATTCCATATAAACGATGGCCGTGGTACATTTGGTATTTTTATTTTAACAAAAAGGTCTTTATTCAAATCATGTTTCTTTCTGTGTTGTGTGGCATCTTGGATAATTAAAATGAAAGAAGAAAACAACAATATTATCGATAAGCAATAACCACCACTAAGGATAAAGTAGATAAATAATAATACAAATATTATCGATAAGCAATAACCACCACTAAGGATAAAGTAGATAAATAATAATACAAATATTATCGATAAGTAATACTCACCAATATAATTCAAATAGAAAAATAAACTCACAATACTATTGATAAGTAATAGCCAACAATGTAATTCCAATAGATAAACAATGCAACAATATTATCGATAAATTATAGTCACTACTAAAGGTAAAATAGATAAGTAATAAAATCAGTATTATGGGTAAGAAATAATTACCACTAAAGATAAAGTAGATAAATAAACCAGCAATACTATCTACACGTAACAGCCAACAATATAATTCCAGCAGATAAACAACCCAACAATATTATCGATCAATAATAACCACTACTACTAATAAAGATAAAGGAAATAAATTATAACACCAACATTATCGATAAGTAATACTAACTAATGTAATTAAAATAAATAAATAAATCAGCAATCATATAGATAAGTAAAAAGCTCCCAGGTCGAACATTACGACGACCTGATACGATCGTAAGCGACCGTAAATGGCAACGTATACTACCGTTTTGTAACGTTTCCGACCGTAAAGCGCCGTAATTTGACGTTTCGGCATGCACCGTATTACGGCCGTCATTTGCCCTGTCGTAAACGGTTACTAACGGCCGTAATGTGGTCGGATATTTCAGTATCCGACCGTATCCGATCGTTTATGGCACGATGCAAAACGACCGTAATACGGTGCATACCAAACGGTCGTAAATTATGGCTAAACGGCCGTGTACGACACAAGTTGATCGACCTGGGCTACTACGAATATCGATGACTTAACAGCATTGTGATCGTTAAATCAGCTTTGTTTCTTTTTTTAATCCAAACACAGAAATTTTCTTTGTCGTTCACATTGCTGAACGACATTTATGATTGGTTATAAATTCAAGTGATGAAAATTAAGATAAATAAGATAAATGTATTCAATCGCATATGTATAGATGTCAGCGGCGGCTGATGACGCTATTAAAATTTTTTATTACTCGCAGCGGCGCAGCGGCGAAAGCTTTTTCTACAAAGCGGCTCCTCAAAAATTTTTTAAATTACAAATAATTTGGTGGCGGCGACGGCTGATGTTCTAGAAAAATCGGCAGCTGCGGCGGCTCAGCCGTACGGCTGACACCTCTATATATATATATAAGAGAATATTAATCAAAAAGAAATAAGAGTAGAAAGAGAGAAACAAGAATCTTGTTTTTATGTGATTCGAAAACTATGTTTCAAACTATTCATCTTAATCGTCGTACTCGATAGACAGCTATTCTATGATGGTTAGTCGATGAAAACGCAAAGGAGTCTGTAGTATTTTGAATTCTATCGAGTTGCCTTTTGTGACACTTGGTCAAGTAAAACATAGCGAGAAAAAAGAAACATCATGAGAAATACATTACGAACCAGAGTTAATTTCCCTTTTGCTTTCAGACTGATGAGAAAACTCTTCTGATGAACTAATTGAGTCGACCTTCCAAATTTTTTCCTAACAACTTTTGGAACGAAAACAGTTGAGTTGCATTATTTATGGCTTCCTACAGAATCTATGCTACCACGCGGATGTTTTCCTTTTTTTTCGGAGCAGCATTTTTAACGTTCATGTAAGATAGAAACACATCATGGGTCCTTCTTAAGAGAATAAAATTATTTCTAAATTTGTTTTGAGAATACATTTTTATTCACATGTTTATTCAGTAAATATATACAGAAGAAAACAAATTTCTGTAGTTGTTTGTTGCTCGGACACATATTTCTTTAATACTTGTAAATCATTTATTTTTATTTGCGAACCCAATCTATTGCACTTACTAACAACTAAGAGAACATTGCCTACTAAGTGATAAAGACAATTTCTTCCAGAAAATTCAAATAAACACATACATAAGTTAATATATTACTCTTAGATTTTTACCTCAGATGCGCTCAAATTATATTTTTAGTAGAACTAGAAACGTAAAATACAGTAGTCGATCACTGGTTTTGACGGGAACATATGAATTGTTGATTTTCAGGCAGATTTTTTGAACATTTCTGAACAAAATTTTGAATTTTCCATCAGTTCATACAATACTTGAAAAACAAAAAACAACAGTACACTATTCATGAAAAACTCATTTACTTTCAATGCATTCTACTACACTACTATATACACGCTTGTATATACTTCATTTTCTACACGATAATCGTCATGTATATTCAACAGACGATAGAGTTCTGTGAATTATCTTTGAAGTGTTTCCATTTCAAAATTGAAAATATTCATCATAGCTTTAAATGGTACCTTGAAATGGTATTGTGTCTTCCTTTCTTTCCAGATATACATATTTACTTTAACTACACGATAAAAATAACTTGGACAGATAAGATAGTCTGCTTCGTCTGTATATATTAACCCGTTGTATAAATAAACTATCGAATTTTGTCTCATTTTATTATTCTAAGTGTTCTATAGACCGTATGGTTCGATATAATCTTACATCATCTATAAGCTGCAAGCGTTTCAGTCACAGAAAAACATTTACTTCTGTTTGCTGTTTATTATGTTTACAAAGTAGTCTATTCTTATTTTCCATAAAAGGATGTGAGACTGTACATATTCAAAAAATGATACTAGTGTACTTTAATCAAAATAACCGATGATGCATTCGAATTATATTCCGAGAATCGAAAGTTTTTTTAGATATTTAAATTCATTCACCATGTAAACGTAGACCAGGGTCATAATCTTCTACAGTATGTATTCAACGTCCTTGTCTTCGAATATCAATTTTTGAAGCTATTGCAAGTCTTCTGTCCACTAACAATCTAAGTGTCTTCGTATTTATGCTCGTAACTTTCATAAAAATTTCGTTCACATAATCGATCCATTGAAATAGGATGCATTGATTTCAATAGAAACTAGGAAACAAGTTTCTTATTTACAAAAATAATGTTACCGTCTCATGCTAGTGGACTTTGTTTTGATCTTTAACACATCACTTTCATTGAATTTGATTTTGATGTTGTCTAATGAATAATAGATAGTAGCCATGGTACGACATGAAGCCTTTACATTTACAATATCGAATAATGACTAAACGTTAGATGCATCCATTACCATGTGAAAACATGAGCTAAACTCTAATTCAGTCGGATATAACCAATTTATACTGTTTCTTTTATAATTGTGTAAAACAGACGATTACGATTTTCGCTCTGAGGCATCAAGCCTGACGTAGTAATTACATCGACTGCATTCTTTACAAGTCGACAAAATCTAAGTATCGCTGCATGAAATCCGTATAAATACACTAAGTATTTCCGTACCAGAGTCACGTAGATAGTCTGTATGCGAACTAAATCAATTAAACTTGATATAATAGAATACGACTGCTCACCGTTATATTTGACGATGGAACAGTTACATGAAAAACCGATTACAAATAACAAGATTTTAATAAGACTTCCATTGTGATCATATCGTGCAATATTTCGACACATTTCTATCATATATTTAGGTTCATACAATTGGGCGAGTCTATTCACAATAGAAGCATTGCCAATCAGGCCAAGCTCACGGCTTAGAAAAAGTTCATTCATCATTCCAATCATATACAAATTATGCTTAAGAAGTTGACGATCATTAGTTAGTAGAGAATGAAAATATAATGAACGCACGATGAGTGGTCCGACACCAAGATAGAGTTGACGAACAAATTTCATTAGTTCTATCGGTTTCGAACGTAATTTTGGAGGCAACGCAGAAAGTGCATCAAGAGAACATTGAATACGTGTAAGAGCATTCTCTTCGTCAAATGCATGAAGAATATTTGATAGTAGGGTCCATTCATTCGTTGTCAATGTTGATCGATCATTTTGAAGTAGACTAAGTGGTAGAGGCTATATAGAGACAAACATATTAAGATAATTTTAAAAAACAATGACTAATAGTACAGTTGGTAGCTGAGTCCGTTTGGGCTCTGTGGCTTCTGTGCGTTTGTTTTTCTTCAAGATCTTGCTGGAATCTGAAACATGCCGAATCAGTTCAGGATTCATTCCTAGCTCCAAGCATTTTTTCAAACGACAAGGTGAACAATAGCCACGTGTTCTTATTGTTATACCACAATTGCTTTCAAATTGACAAAGTGATATACAACTATGTCAAGGACGTGATTACGACTTTCGCTCTGAGGCGTCCAGTTAAACGTACCAATGATATCCATCGCAGTCGTGACAAGACGAGCGAATCGAAGTGCAGCTGCTTTATATCCATATACATAAACTAAATATTTCCACAACATAGTCACATATACATTCTGAATACGAACAAGATAGATTGAACTTGATATAATGAGATACGGTTCTTCGTTATTATATATCGTCACGATTCAGCAATTGGTGGAAAAAGCCATAATGAATACCAAAATTTTTGTAAGACTTCCATTCGGATCGTATTGATCAACATTTCGACGCACTTCAGTAATAAAGTCAGGTTCATACTTTTCCGTGCTAATATTTAGAACAGTAGTGTTGTCAAATATATTCAGTTCATGACAAAGAAAAAATCCATTTATCACGGCAATGACGGGTAAATTATGCTTCAGAAAAACTTGACGACTGGTGATCGTCAGAGAAGTAATATCCGAAGAACGTTTCATAAGTGGTTCAACACTTGCATACAGCTCACGTGCAAGATACATAATTTTTGGTGATTTCGAACGTAATTTCGGAGGCAACGATGAGAGTTCATCAAGAGAGCACTAAATGCGTGTCATAACGTTTTCTTAATCAAATGCATGAATAGTATTGGTCGCACCCCGATTCGTCCCATATCCGTCCCATCTCACATTTGTCCCATCTTAATTGACTCCTAACTCGTCCCTGTCTGAATTTGTTCCTGTCCTAACTCGTCCCTTGCTTAATTGATATCTAATTTTTCGGAATTTTATGATTAACGGCATCTATTGGATGCTAAGTATACTGATCACGACACCTTATATATCGTTGGTCTGCTGCTGTACGAAAAAAACAGCACAAAGGAAAATTCTTTTATCACTCTAGTAAATCAAATAACTATTATGTTTAAGTTCACATATAGCGAATGTTCAAAACCTGTGTTGAACTTTGAAGGAAATCAATATACAAAGATTTTCATTGACAATAAATACTTTTTTCTCTATAACGCAATATATTATTTGATCAACAATTAGGAACCAGTTAAGAGTGGCTGAAAAACATAGGGACCAGTTAGGAGTGGTTGAAAAATACACAGGGACCAGTTGAGAAAAATTTAAACTGAGACGAATTTCAAATGGGACGAGTACGGGACCAATGGGGAGTAAACCATAGTATTTGAGAGTAGAGTCTCTTTATTAGTTGTCAATATCAATCGGTCATTTCGAAGTAGACTAAGTGGTAGAGGCTGTATAGAAACAGACATAAAAAGAATAATTTTCAAAGATAATGAAATCCAAAAGATTACTGTTGGTGGTAGTTCAATCCGTTTGTCGTCAATTGTTGGAATTTTTTTAATTTTCTTGGAAGTACTACTATTGGAATCAGAATTGCATCGATTAAGTTCAGGATCCATGCCTAATCCTAAGCATTTTTTCAAACGACAAGGTGAACAATTACCACGTGTTCTTATTGTTATATCACAATCATTGTCAAATTGGCAAAGTGACAAAAGCTATTCAATGGATAAACATAGGATTCTGTTTTCATATTTTGAAAGATACAAATCTTACCATTTTTTTCTTCGCATTTCTACGAAAAAATGATTTACACGACATACATGTCATAACATTAAAATTTAGGCCACGAGCAACATCACCACATATTCGGCATTTCATAGAGACCATAGTTTTATCCTCCCTTATTTTCTTCTTTTTGTCATTATTGTGAAAGAAAAGTTTTGAATATATCGTTGTTATATAATTCTACCAGGGTTTTGCCTTAGAAGAAATGTCAATTATTGTTTTGTACTTGGTGATAGGTGTACCTTCTTTGTAGAATGGCAGCAAAAGGAGAGAAAAAAAACCTTTCAGTCGTTCACGATCACGATTTCACCTAATCAAATATTGAATCGAATACTAAACACATGGAAAATAAACAATTGCTCGAGATGAGCTATACGCAAATGAAATTCATAAATTGTCGATATTGTTAATATGAAATGGTTTGATTGAGATCGCAAATCTCAATGATGATTAAATTCAATTCCAATGTAGCTTATCTAGACTCAAACAAGCGTCTTACATTTTTTGAGTTCATAAGCATTGTCCTCCATTAGTTTATGAAAATAATAATTTCACCTGATATCGAATCAGTTCATTTCAACGGATATCAGTAAATTTATTATCGAATATAATTTGAAACATGATTATTTTACTCTCTTGTGCTATGATGAAAACAGAATTGTGGTCAATTGAATTCATGCATTTCCAATGAAACGAGCATCAACAGAAAGAAATTGTTCAGTTTATTTGCTATCGATGTAACTTACTACATGTGTTGAAAAAAATATTGTTCCATGAGTTTCAGCTACTGTTGTTTTCCTTAGTAAAATTATATTTGGTTTGTTATACCCACGCATTTATGCGAATCGTTTTACGATAAGAAAGGAACCATGTCAAAATGATGTTACGATTTCTACAGGGACACCTGAGGATAATCTGACAAACTTCAATCAATTTACTTTCTTCTAAAAGTCGTCTAGAACCTTATGTAAGATCATAATTGATTTAATCTTTATAGTTTTCTTTTCTAGCAAGAATTTTCTAAAACAAGAATACATTCAAATTGAATCTAATTTTTCACATCCCTTTTCCATGAATCTTTATGATGAACACTACATTATTACGAATGTGTTTGTTGTTGTATGTTGTTTCATGAGTTTATACATGATACCAATAAATTTCTCTGATTTTCGTAAAAGTGGTAAAATTTCTATGTATCAGCAATGGAAAAAAAAGAAATTGTGCATATTTTGTAACACGAGAACATTCTCTGTCAATTGAAAAAGACGTTTCTCTTCGCGAGCGTTTGCATTTGTCAATTATACTTTTGGTTCATATGCATTTTATCTTTAATTGAATTCACACCATCAAGAATGAAACACGACTATTTGCATAGAATATAGATGTGCAGGATTACCCTACCCTACCTTACCCTGCAGGGTAGCGTAGGGTCAGGGTAAGCACTGGAAGGGTAGAGCAGGGTCACGGTATGGATTTGATAGAGTGCAGTACAATATGATGCAAGTAAAAATCCAATAAATTATAGTTGAGTCAGAAAAAGAAAGAAATCATGAATTGAATTGACCCAATCATAAATACTGCTAAACCAAAGAAAATGAGAAAGGATGATTATTTACAAGAAGATGTAATGCTAGAATTTACATTAGCAAGCCAAGATGATTCAAGTGAAGATGAAATTGAACGTTATGTTAAAGCAAAATTAGTCATTAGTAACGAAAAATTTGTATTACAATGATGGAAGCAGTGGAGTACAAATTATCCGACGCTAAGTGTTTTAGCAAGATCATTACTAGGTATACCAGCTAGTTCATGCACAAACCAAAGAATATTTAGTGCCATTGGAAGAATCCTCGAAGAGCGACGTCAAAACTTAGGTGACGATATTGTGGACGATATCTTGTTTATAAGAAATTTTGAAAAGATTTTATTGTAATCTTTTGTAGATTATTGTAATGAAATAAATGAATAATTTATGGTATTTTAGTATTTTTTTCTTCAGTTCTAAAGATTTTGCGGGGTAAGGGCAAGGAATATAAAAGTTTTACAGGGTAGGGTAGGGTCAGGGTAAACGAAAATTCCTTTATCAGAGTACAGAGTAAGACAAAACTTTACCCTGCACATCTCTAGCATAGAACTCTAAAATAAGAATAGGTGTAAGTTTTCGACCTTGTCGATGTCAATACGTTTAACAGAATATCATCACGTACATATATTTTTTTAAATTAGTTTTACGATTAGATTATCATTGTTCGCTTCTGTGAGTAAAAAGCATAATGCAAGGTTTTAATTTTTGTGCACACCATGACTAATTACTTATGGTTCATAGATTGCAACATGAAATTTTAAGAATATAGATTCATGCGTACCATCTTTGAAGAATTTCTTCTTTTAACAAAAATCTTTACTTTCAGTATGTGAGTCAAATAAGTCGCTAAGAAAATATCGGTTAATTCTTCCAAATTAAACATTTCGATGCATTCCTACATGAATATTTTTGTCCTATAGTAATAACGGCAGCTAAATGAGTGTAGCCAAAAGTATGACCTTCAATTTTCTAAGAACCTCAATGCTTTTTCAAAGCCAAAAATATTTTTCCTAACTAGAGTTGATATAAATGAGATACATCGTAGGCATGTTCACGAGAAATAAATCATGCATACGTATGGTATCAACTTTTGTCGACGAAAGATGGCATCACTTTTGAGATTTGACATTGAGCAGGATATGCGATACATATTATGATTTTGAGCGAACTTAGCTTTGTGATAAATCTATAATGTAGAGATGAAAAACACTCGACATCTAGAATCGTCTAGAAATCATTAGAACGAGTTTTGAAATAATGTATTGAATCCTATGGAAAAATAAACTTAGCAAGCTGTTCTTCTTCCTACGTCTGTTTGTTTTATTCTTAAAAATTATAAGTAAATATAACGATTTATTTGAAGGTCATGGAAAAATATTGCGATGCAAATAATTATATAATACTTGTGTAAATACGCTATTAGATGGCTTCGTTTAAAAATGTTCACAAATAGTAAAATTCTAATTTTGACTTGTTGAAGTGCATCTTGCATTGTGCCTTCTGATATTATATATGGCATACCTTACGGCATAAGTAGATCAATGACAGTTACTAGGAGATAGAAATGTTCGTATTTCTCTTTATTAAATTAAATCCTCATCGGCTATCAATTGACATTTAAAAAGACAATATTGAATGATGACATATTTATATCCGATTCATTGACACTTTTATAAAGTCGCTATTGTTATTACGTATGACGAGAAGTAGTTCAAAGGATAGGAGAATGTTTGATACTAATGATATTAAAGAAAAAGTAATGTGCATTTCTAAGTGTTGGAAAAGTTTTCAGAACTCTTGTTTATCAATTAAAACTATGCATTTTGTTTTTCAATTTTATATTCATATCAATCATATTTGCTAATGGCATTTATATAAATTGAAAATATTTATCCAGGATAGCTTATGTAGGTTATCACCATCGCTCTGGTGTTATACTAAAACAAACTCATTATAAATTAAACTCGGTAAATATCTAATTCAAAAAACTTAAAATAATTTTTCTACTCGTATGCTTTTTTTAAATGAGTACCTATTAAAATTAAATTACCTATAGATGAAATCACAGCTACATAACTTTAGAGTTGATTCGCTAATCTCGCATATCTTTGATAATGATTCATTTTATTATTCTTCATATAACCTATTTTATTGATTAAAAAAGTATACGAAGATTATTTTAAATATATAAACTCCACAATGACAAACAAGACGGCGGGAAATTTTGAGATCCTCTAAAATAAACATTAAAATATGGAATGACTGCAATCCCGAGGTTTTTCTTTACACATAAAAAAAAGAATAAAATTAATAAATGGTAATGATAAATGATAGATATCTCATACTTTAAGCTTTCATTGCACAGACAGACACAAAAATCTACGCGAAAGAATACGTACTGTTCTAAATATGTCATTCATTTATTCAATCATTTAAGATCAACATCACCATTGATCTTTTTTCCAATATCGTCAATCATTGAACGAAATATTCGATCAGTACGTAATGTTGACAATGATGTGTCATCATAATGTTTTAGAAATGATTCTTTATTTTGTTCTTCAACATCAGCAATCAACTGGCGAAGTAATTGTACTTCCAATGATCGTTCTTCAAATAATGGATTATCGTTTAAGTATCGATTTAGTGCAGTGCTAGCATTTTCAACATCAATACATAGTGCACACATTGTTGCTCTAAAAGCAATATTCTTAAATGAGTTAAAATCAAAGTTTCCACTAGTTACTTTAGCCAAAAATCTTTGGCACTAAATTTAAGCATAGCATCGTCTTTTGCTTTTTGAGCCATTTCTTCAAATTCTTGTTGTGCTTCTATAAATTGATGTTGAACTACAAGTGTTTCAGCGATTTTCTTCTGTACTCTATTTGCACTCGCTTTTTGTCCTTCTTGTTTTAAAAATCGATATGCTTCTCTTAAACATTTTATCATATTTTCATAATCATTCATTTGTTCATATAGTTCTGAAATTTTTTCCAATATTTGTGATGCCATCGTCCATTTTCCTTGAGACATATTTAATTCAGCAGCACGTGTTAACGGTGATACAGCTTGAGGTAAATCAAACATTTTATATGACGATGCAATCGCTTCATACATTTGAGCTTTTTCGAAATCCTCGGTACTTAAATCCAACGCTCGCTTATAACCTTCGACAGATATTGGATAATCACCTTCAGCTTTTGCTGCATTACCCGCTTGAATAAAAAGTTCACGAGCATCGTCGGTTATTCCACTACCTGACCCAAGCATACGTTGAAAAAATCCATTCGCCGTTTTAGCTTTTTTATTTGCTTCTGCCATTAATTGCGCAGCTGATTTATTATTAGTTCCACCAGCCATAAGTAAAAGAAAATATTAAAAGTATCTAAAAAAACAACAAACGTTTTATTTCAATGATGATGACTGTGATACGTCTAAGTAGAATTCTGTTAATTACAAAAATTAAAAAAATAAGGAAAAGACAAGCGAAAAGAAATGAATGTACGATCAAGTTGACCAGTTTATTTTGATTTACATCTGAATAGAAAATTAGGATTATTTTTTATAATTGAATTTTTGTGTTTTTTTTTAAATTTTACCTTCCAACGTAATCCACAATTTCTACAAAAAACAAATAATGTCATGGGTTCATCAGCACCACGTGTTTGAAGTTCTGTATAAGCACAATTGTTTTGTTTACATCTATCAGTATTTCAAAACATGGGTTTATATCTTATTTTGAAAATAATCAATAAAATTTACCGTTTACATGGAATGAGATCAGTACCAGTGCCTTCATCGACAGCTAGTTGATATTCATTAATTGCTAAATCGGTTAATTTTGATCGTTCTTGTTTTAATGCATCACTTGCCATGTCCTATTTTAAATACGATGCTCATCAAGAATCTTCTAACTGATAGAAACTACTTAACAAACCTCAGCAGTAAGTACAGCTAATCGTTCTGGTGTAATTATGCCGAGAAGTACATTTCGGCGAAGATTTGGATTTTTTGCATCTTTCAAATTTGAAATACGACTTCGTATACGGTTACGGTATTTAACACCTGTATCTTTAATTTCTTTATAAATAGCTATAAAGAAAAACGAGAAATGTTATTTCGAATGAAATATTTTTCGCTATAACCATCTTCAACGTGAGCAGACAACTCCACTGGATCAGCAGAACCTTCGGGAAGTTCAGACATTGAAAGAGCAGCAGCTAAGAGATCGCGTGATTTTAATCTAGAATAAATAAAATCTTATTGATATTTATGAATAATTTGAGTTCGTACCTAAATTCATCTTCAGTTTGTAATGCGGTATAACCCTTCGATGAGGATGGTTTTTCTGGTGATTTTTGTTTTGTAGATTTATTCGATGCAATATTTTTTCCATTGTTCACATTAGTTTCTTGTGAACTTTGACTGTTATTCGTATTGTTTGATGTTGATGGTTTTTCATCTTTATTTATCGGTCTTGGCGATGTTTCTAATTTAAATTAACACAAAACAAATCATTTAATTCGCCATTTGTTAAGAAAATAAATAGCAAACCGGATACAAGTTTTTTCCAATTTTTCAGAAGACTTTTAGCAACAATGGATAAATCTTCATTAGCAATTAACCGTCGTAAGTTATTGACGGTTTTTCCAATACCCGTTGTTTGTAGGATAACAAGTGTTATGCGTGACTCTTGTAAACGAACAAGTAGATCTCGAGCAATATTTTCATCCTAAATACATATGATTAAATAAAAGATATGAATGTTTTTTTTTGAGAAATTCAAGCAAACCACGTCTGATTTATCGATCATTTTCTGTAATTTTCGATTGATTTTCACAATCTCCTCTTCAGTCATATTTTCAATATGATGCTTAAACCAATCTATAAAATTTTAAAAAATCATCAAAGCAATAAGATATCTTGTTCTATTTTTATTCCTAAAGGAACTATCAATTGTTGATTGTAAAGATTATGAGTCATTTGTGTTTTCATGTCAAAAAGTTATGTTCATGAAATCATTTTTATTTGACAACGCTTAATTAGAATAAATCAAATAATTGATTAGAATATCTATCAACAAAAGATTCTCAATGTTGAACAGATGGCGTTGGCAACAATTTTATGTAAAGGCTAATGAGTAGATTCTATTCGTCTTCTGTTCAGCCCGTTACTTGTTCTCTAGTCTATTCGTTTTTCTTCTTATTAATTTAATCTAACTTAGTGAAGTCATCAGAATCAATTGATTGTACGTTAGTTGTGCATACGAATAGAATCAGATCGAACAGTAATTGATTGATGAATATTAACGGAAGTAACGATACAAATTTCTATCATGATATGTACGGTTTACTAAAAAGAAAATTTTCAAGTCTAGTGAGCAAAATGAAAGCAGGGATGAAATCTGATTATAGTCGCGACTTCAATTAATTTGATTCAATGTGAAAAAATAAGTTGTTCTAATCGAAGATTTCAAGGACTGTTACGTGTCATAGAATCGTAAAATATGTAATTTCTTTCTTGAAATTTTAACATCTATATAAAGTGAAATAAACAATGAACATTTTCGACCTCAAGTGTAATATCATTATTTTGTGTTGAGAATTATGTTTTGATCATCACATAAGAAGCAACTCAATAAAAATTGTTACTGATTCAATTTCAATATCAGGTTCTTGTGTTTTTTTTTATATCTCCATCGTGTCTCAAAACGATTTGTGCATTTTCTCTTTATTTTGAGTAAGTAACTTTACAGAGGACGATTATGCTTACCTAATTTAGATTTTCATTTAGTCTGTGATTAAGTAGGTTTTTTTTAGAAAATTGTTGGATCGATTTTTTATCATATCAAATGAACATAAATGTATATTACAGCAGGCACAATGGTTTTGGGTAAAGTAACATATTTTTTAACTTAGATTCTCATGATCAATTATAAAGAATCTCAGTGAATTAGTGGATTTAAATTGCATGAAAAGTCCGTTAGCAAAAATGTTCTTCTAGATGTGAATACCAATAGTTAAACTATTGTATGTGTGTATCGAGTCTATCGTTTTCTATGCTATATCTATTGTAGTTCATTTAGATAGCAAACTTGCAGGTTATTTAACTGACGTGAAAATTTAATTAAAATATACAATATTGAAAACCAATTTTATAATAGCTATATACTTTATTTCGTAGTATATGATATAAATAAAATGATAATAAATTAAACTCAATTTTCTTTTCAAATAACCTATATACTGTTATTAGCAATGTTTGTAATCTAATCTATCTCAATCCTTTTTTTGTTTTTTAATTAACGTTCATTGATATAAAGTAAATGATAACTACTTATGTAATTACTTCATGTTACGTTACTTCCCCTATGAATGTTATTCTAAACTAGATTTTGAATTGTTTAATTTTTTGATGTAGTATATGGTTGGTGAATAGATAAAATAAATAGATTCTAATAATGAAAGATTTTGATCTATTTTTCTTTTACCAATTTGGATCATATGAATCGTTTGTTTGCAAACATCACACTCGTATTGTATATAAACAAAGCGAGAAAGAAAGAGATTAGAACGGGCTTGATTTAACTTCATCGAACGAACGATAAGCATCAACAAGCAAAGACTTAGTTGCTATTATTCATTCATGTACAATGACGACAAGTATTTTGACTTCTTTTATGATGATTATTTGGTTAGCAGTTAAACAAGGTATAGAAAAATGAAACAAAACTTCATGGAAATTTATAGTTTCTTTAGTTCGAACTGATTGTCTTAATGATACATCAACTGAATCAACATTTGTCTATAGACGTGTGTAAGTAAATCTATGAGACAGAACTGTTTTTGTTTTGAATGACTAGGTATGTTTTTTCATTGTTTGATAATAGTTGTTATTTTGCTAATTGGGCTGCTAAACGATATGATAATATAAGTCGTTTAACTCCTGAAGACATAGATCCATTTTTATGCACACATATAAATTTTGCATTTGGAAAAGTACTTGAAAGTTTAGTAATAGCACCATATGAAGAAGATGATTTAAAAGGATGGACAGCAAGTTCCAAAGGCATGTATGAACGTGTATTAAAATTAAAAGAAGCCAATCCTGATTTACGTGTACTTCTGAGTGTTGGAGGATGGACGCATGCATCTCGTGGATTTAATGAAGTGTCAAAAAATGCTGCAAATATGTAGGTGCTTTTTCTTCAAACATACATTAAGAAAGAATAAGTAAAAGTTTTTCTATTTATTGTATCTAGTAAAACTTTTGTCAAAAATAGTGTGAAATTTTTACGTGATAATAAATTTGATGGCTTAGATTTAGATTGGGTAAATAGTTTATTTGCTATTAATTGATTAAATCAACAATATACATTTTATTTCAACAGGAATATCCAGGAGCAAAAGATCAAGGCGCTGAACCTCATTCGAAAACTGGATATACGAAATTAGTAAAAGTAAGTGAACAATCTCAATGAAAAGCAATCTTTAATAAACGAACGAAATTTAAAATAGAAATTGAGTCGGGTATTTCAGCGAGAAGCTGAACGTACGGGACAAGAGAAATTATTATTGACATGTGCTACAGGTAGTTTGTTTAATTTGAAAAAAAACGACATGATACAATCAATAAATTCTATTATTATAGCTGCTGCAAGACATCGAATCGAAGCTGGTTATGAAGTAGAAGAAGTTTGCAAGTACGAATGTCTTTGAATATTCGATCAATTCTTATTTGTTTTTGTTTCAAGATATTTCGATTTTGTATCAGTTATGACTTGTAAGTAATCGAATCTAAAAACATCGCTTATTTTTTTAACAGGAAATATATTTGCTGAGATAGATGATTATCATGGGAGCTGGGATGGTAAAACTGGCCATAATAGTCCATTATATGCAATGCGTAATGAACGAAAAAAATTTCGTGAATGGAATATAAATAGTTCGATGCTTGTTTGGGTTGAACTAGGTTGTCCAAAAGAAAAACTTAACATTGGTCTATCTGCTTACGGTTTGACAATCTTCTACTTTTCTTTCTTTTTGATATTTTCATACGATAAACTATTACTTTAGGACGAGCCTTTTCTGTTTTCGGAGAAACAGGTATGACTAATGGTAAACCAGCACCAAAAAAAAAATCATCGATTGGAATGAAAGCAAGTGCAGCTGAAGCCGGAAAATATACACGAGAAGCAGGTGTTCTGGCTTATTATGAAGTAAATTTTTCATTTAAAAAAAAAAGAAGAATTCTTCTTTTTTTTCTAAATCAATAGATCTGTGAATTAATTCAAAATAATCCCAATAATCGTGTATTTTGGCATCGAGATATGAGTGTTCCATATGTATCAAGTAAAGCCTTGTGGATTGGTTTTGATAATATTCGAAGCGTTACACTTAAAGTAAGAAAACAATACTTACATTAATGAAATGTTTCTCTTTTAAAAATAATTAGATGCAATTTTTAAAAGAGCATGGTTATGGTGGTGTGATTATTTGGTCGTTAGATCTTGATGATAAAACAGGTGAAGTTTGTCATGAAGGACCTTTTCCAATATTTAATGCAGCAAAACGTGAATTATCTATTTTACCTGAACATCTTGTACATACTAAAAATAAAAAATGCTCTGATATTAATGCAACAATTACAGTCGAACATCTACGTTCGAAAACGACAACCATAAAAACAAGTTAGATTAATAAAAAAAAAGAATCATTGTTCAATTCATTGAGAATGATATCTGAATTTTTAATTTTAGATATATTCTTTCTTTTTTACCTGGTGTTATTAAATTTATTTAAATGTTAATCATAATAAATAACGAATGGCCTAGATCCATTTTATCTGTTACTTCGTTTATGTGTGTTTTTTAATTTTTAGATTGATCAATCAAATAAAGAATTACCAGAAAAAAGAAACTAACTAGATGATACTCTAATATAATTACTAGACATTTAATTTATTGATTAAATATCTTTCAGTATAGCTTCGATATACGAATATGAGAAATATGACTCTTCAATAATTACGATACATTAAAAAAAAATAGAATGCGCTTGATAGGAGAGATTAATTTTAAAACGAGAACAATAATCAGTATTCTAAATACGATACAAAAATGTATCAATCTATTCAAAGATTATGAACAATTAAACTACAGGGAGTTCTCTATCTATAGTTAAGAAATAATAGATTGAAATAATAAAATCCTTCCAATTTGTCAAATAACGAAAGTTTCTAACATGTTATCCACTGAATTGATAGGCATACTTGTAAAATATTGGTCATAAATGAATTAATATATAAGAAATTCATTCATTTGCTCAAAGAAGATTCGAAGATGATATCTTAATGTATTGTGTTCAATAATATTTCAACACTAAATGCAAAAGAAACACAAACAAGAGAAAAATCTGTCCTATCTAGTTGATAAAAAAGATGTTAGTGTGATTCCTAGGAGGTTTGCATGTGACGTTCAATTTAATTGTTCGTGTTTATCACAAGAAGACTATATTATTATATCTATTTCGGAGTATGCACCTTATCTTCACTATTCGTTTACTTGACACAGATGGCTCCTGTTAATATTTCAACTTTACTCTTAGATGTTACTTCAAAAAATGAAGACAATTATTTACTATGAACTAAACAGGATAAAAACAGAAAATTTTTTTTGAAATTCATGTACGATCTCTTCGAAGAAAATGAATAATTCGATTGTAGACTCGCACATAAACTTGACTGTCAAAAACGATAACGATTCTACTTTTGCATTCAAAAAAATGGTAAAACCTTTTTTCTTCCAGACCATCATTTTGAATATGCTTACTGAAAACTATCAAGTATTTTTCATTAAATGATCGATTAACTGTAGCATTGATTGATGCATCTATAAAAAGGAAGAAGAAGGAAAGATTCATGACTGTTATTGCTTTTGATTCTTTCAAGTCCAATTGAATCAAACAAAAAATACTAGATTTTTGTGTCTTCTAGATGATTGACCATTTAATTGAATTACGTGAACAAGCTGGTCTTGCTTCGTGTGCTAAACGTTATAATGAAGTAATATCTATCTATAAAAATTATCTAAAAAATCACGGTGACATTCCACCACTTGATCGTCAAATGCTTTATATAGCTTATAATAAACTAATTCTGGATTATAATTTCAAATCTTATTGGAAATTAACATCGATTGAATTGAGTAAAAAAATTGATTTCGATTACTTAGAAATAATTGAAAATGAAATCGATGTTTTATGCAATGATATAATACAGTTAATTGATAATTATTTTCTTGCATCAACATCAAATAAAGATTCGGATATTGTTATGACATTAAGACAACGTGGTGATTTTCTTTTTTTTAATTCATCTATTGCAAGACCAGCTACGAAACAAATTATGCTTCAATCAGCTTTACGTTCCTATACTGAAGGTAAATTAGAAAACATTTTCTTTTTTTTTGTAATTTTCATTATTGTAAAAAAAACCAAAGCTTAGGTGTCGAACGATCTCGTTTAACTTTGCCAATAAATGAACCTGAACGAGTATTGATTCAACTACGTAAATGTGCCTGTGATGTACAGCTGTCCAATGGCATCTGCAATTCTCATACGCATTCAGAATTAGTTGATGCTATACAAGAAATGAAATCTTCTATTTCATCATCGGACGACAATCCATTACTTGTTCAAATGGAATCATATCGATTAGAATTAGAAAAAATGCAATTCTATTAAAAGTTCTTTTAGATTTATTTGTATGGATGTTTTGTTTAGAAATTATAATACTATTAACTTGAACGATTTGTTTGTTTTCTAGAAATAAAATGATTAGAATAAATCTAAATGGAGTTTCTTTTCTTTCAGTAACTAAATTTGTGTTGTTAGAAATTGAAATTTTTTGATAAACAAAACACTCTAATAACTCAAAGGATACGAGCTAATATTAAAATAAACTATTGTTGTTTGAAGGTACTACAATTTTCTGTGTAGAGCAGAGAAACAAGTGTTTTTCTGATTTTAAAAAGTATTACTTTTCTACTCGCAAAATTCGGTCAATGTGAGTATAAATCTTTAAATCAACTTGCTTAGTGATACCAGTCAAACTTCAATCCTAACTAATTCGAGAGCTCCATCACATTATCGACAATGATTTTATGCTTTGGAATTTCATTGATAACATTTGTTACTTAATACACAAGTGTTATGTATTGTTGAAAAAACTGAAATGGAGAAAGAAATACGTTCTTGCAACTTGTCTCAGTCGGGCAATTGTTTTTGCAAGCTTTGTTGTTTTTACCAAAAAAGGTGATTTTGAAATGCATACTCATTCCTAATAAGGTAATGCATTGCCTCTATAAACGATAGATGATTCATAAACACATGTCTTTCATTCTGTTCTGTTTCATCATATTAATACTACTGCATTGAGTAAAGAACATTATATTCTGTAAGCTTTTTTTCTTCTCTTGATGCCTCTATATATTCATTATATTCATCCATACATGTATACATATATATCTTCCTCTTTCTAGAAGAAAAAAGAAGCTTCGTGCCAGAATATGGCATCATCAGATGAGATAGAAGATTGCCCAATAAATGACCTTCCTGAGCTCGTCTTAGTTCAAATATTTTCTAATTTATCAATCGATGAACGACCTGCGTTAGAAGAAACATGCAAATTATGGTATAATATTTTACGAAGTTCTCATCAACTTGCATTTAATTGTGACATACAATTACATGCACTTGTTGAAGATCTGATTAATCCAAATCAAACACGACTTGGTCGTGTTTTACCACGATGGACACGGCAAACTCAAGATCACCAAAAAAATGCGAAACCTATTGATCCAAGACCATATGGATATATTCAACAATATTTAAAACGATTTCGTACGAATATTAAACATTTATACATTGATGTTGAACAACATGATCCTTCATGTCGTTATGTTCTTTGTCAACTTTTAACACTTTTTGGCCCTGAACAATGTCCACCGGGTAGACAAATTCGTTCCTTTCGTTTACGATTTATTAGTCATAATCCGTTACTAATGCCATCCTTTAATATAACTCAAGCATTACGAACATTTTTTCAATACGATTCTTCGAAAAATCGACATGAGACTCTTATTTCATGTGATTTGTCTGGTCTTATGATATCATTAGATGATGATACAGTTCTAATATTGACTAAAAATAATCCATACTTACGTAGATTAAATCTACAAGATCAATGTCTAGTTTGTAGATTGAGTCAATTTTGTATTTTAAAAATAATTGATACTCTTGACGAGCTTGAAGATTTATGGGTTGATATGATATCATTATCAGATGAATTTATTATAATGCTTAGTGGGAATGATGACGAACAACAAATACTTAGAAAATCAAATATCAAACATTTAGGTATAAGAATAAGACGAGAGGAAAAATTTTCAGATGAAATCGATGCAAAATTATGGCAAAAATTACATGAAAAATATCCTCATTTAAAAGTGACGTTGAACTTTGGTATAACAACACCGCTCCATCGTATTCGAGCTTATATGAAACCTGATTTACAATTACAAGTATGTTTATAAGCTTGAAAATAAAAACGATGAATTTTGTTCTTCTTTCTACTTAGGTGCAAACATTAATTATTAATACACCAATTCCAGTCGCTGATGAACTTTGTTTAGCAGCAAACAGTTTTGGTGATACTTTAGAACATGTTTATGTTCATACGTCTGGTCAATGGGCTGCAATGACACGAACGCCAGCATTTAATCAAGCTGTTATGTATTTAGCGTATAAATGTGTTCATTTACAATCACTTCATGTTGATGTTGCACTTAGCGAAGATACAATTGAAGAAATTTATCTGTTGCATCCACACTTGAAAAAATCTGGTGCTAGTAAACTTCTTATCACTGATAGTCCAACACACGTTATTAATCCAGAAGACATGGGCGAATTGTTTGGATGAATATTAAAATTAAAATTTCTCGTATTTTCACAACCGAATGTAATACAATCGTTCAAAAACGGTTATTTATGAAATATTCGTATTGGTACTTTGACAATAACCAATTTATAACTGTAAAAAAATGTTTTAAATTTTCTTTGCTTTTTTATTTTTCTGAATTTTATTAACTTGATTTATGAGACAAAAGTTGATATGTTGTTGTTTTTATATACAACTCATAAGATCAATGTATCTATCAATAAATAGCATAATAGATAAGAATAAATGATTCGTATTATCATTGATATAATCACTACGTCTTTTAAAACCTAGTCTTTGTCATACTGACTTTAGTTAGTAATATTTAAACATTATCATATTTAGTTTTCATGTAGTCTTACGGCAACGATTACCGAAACGAATTAGAGATATCAAAACTTTATTGTAATTAAGAATATTGAAAAGTAAGTACCCATCTAGCCGATAATGGAAAAATCACCCATTATTTAGAGTAATAGTTTTAAGGTAGAAAATTCACCCATTATTTAGAGTAATAGTTTTAAGGTAGAAAATTCACCATTTTCGTAAAAGAGATATTGAAAAAGGGATCTGACAAGTAAATGTTTGATTTAACCCAGCTTTCTGTGAATCAGGCACTTTTCAATAAGAGTCGCGCAACTTAAAGAACTAATAAAAAATGTAACTTGAGTCACAGCGCTCAGAGTATTTTTCGAATCCATCTTCTCCCATAATGGAAACCTAATCGTATTGTTAGAAATCGCTAGGGCATTCAAGGAAACTACAGTGTTAAATACTTGAGTCAAAATCTAATGAGGTACAGTAGGGTGCAAAAACATTTGCTGGTAGTATTTGATAAAGTTACCTCATTGAACACGACGAATATCGCAAGGTTATATATATATATAAATTATACATACAACAGAGTATACAAGTATAATAATCAAGCTAGCGCTCTTTTCCTCAGTCAAAAAAAGAGAAATTCACTATAGCTTCATCGATGCACTAAAATAACTTAGGTTTGTTTTGGCTACGTACATGAATTGTGTTCTAGTCTAAAGGATTTGTTTAGAGAAAAGTAAGAGAAGCCATGAATTCCGTTTTACGCCAAGATCTTGTAGTCGAAGTTTCAGCTCGATACGACGTCTTCTCGGCTTTTAAGGCCGGGAAAGAAACGCATCACTACCTTCTCAACGTGAGACCTCTATTTGACGCTGAAGATGAATTTTGATAATTGTTCACTTGCAACAACATGTTATCTACTAGCAATAATCTATCTACTCTGAAAATTTCAAGTCGGTTGGAAAAGCCATTATGAGATAGTGCGACAATAGGGTGGGGGCGCTTTTTGTGCTGGGAGTTCTACATATTGTGATCTTCCGTTTGTTTCTAAGATGCCGTGTGGTTAGACGTCATTTGCATTTCGTTAGATACTATGGATAGAGACCTTGCTTAAGAGAAAGATTTTCTCAGTTTAACGATCGCCCTAGTCGCGGTACTGTAAGATAACCGCTTGATATTCTAGAAAATTGTGGGCACTCGAATCACGATGTCTCTCGCCGTATCGAACGATAGTACTTTTTTAAGCAGTATCTCTCTCACTGCAATCGATAGCACAGCCTTGACGGACGATAAAAGTTTCAGAAGAATCAGTTCATGTTCTTCAGAGAAATGGCTCGAAAAAACGCTCAAGGGCAGCAGTAATTTTTTGCACCCTACTGTATATCAGATTACCATTTCAGTTTCCGAAATATTTCCCCAGGCAAGCTGAAGATTTTCCGAGTTTACTAAATCTCGAAAATGTGCACTAATGAACCAAAATCCGGTCTCGAGTTTCTATTTGATTTCGCGAAAGGTTATTCGAATTTTGAATGCTTTTTAGAATATTCTGTAGAATGGAAGAGATCACAGTGTTCAAACCTCTTAAAAGAAGTTCTTCCTCTTCGTCATTGCTCAGTTTTGGATGTATCTAGTAAACTTAAACTGCTCACAGTATCAACTATAACCGATTCGATCAAGAATCATTCGTACATGAATTAGTTTATTTTCCAAAGTTGAAAATATTTTCATGCTATTGAAACAGCCTTATGTCATCTATGCGATCTTGAACGGTTCTCGGTTTCGACTATAATGTGACATGATTAAAATGGTAAGCGTGAATTTAAAAATAATAAATTATTTATTCATTGTCTTTTGTTTTAGGCTCTTATCGATCTGATCGAACTGGTAAGTCACAATTCAATATTAAAATTATTTCTATTTCTTTTTTCTGTGTTTTAGGTTGATATCGATTATGGTCGAAATGGTAAGTTCGAATTTAATAATAATAAACATATTTATTCATTAGTTGTCTTTGTTTTAGATTATTATCGATATGATCCAAATGATACGTCATGGGATATATATATATATATGAGGGTTGCTGAAAGTTAAGGGGTTAAATTAAGTTAGAGAGATAGATTAAGGTTAAGGGGATAGATAAGTTAATAGATTAAGGTTAAGAGGGTAGATATACCCATGTCGATCATCCTGAGTCGTAAATGGCAGTATACCTATCATTCACGGTGAAAAACGGCGATCGTATTCTGTAGTCGTTTACTGTTGTCGTAAACGAGGACCATGAAAAATCTCCGTAAACGGCCATCGTAACTAAACGCTAACTGTAAACGACTGTCGGATATCACAGTAAACGGTCGTTTACGATGACTAGCTGCTCGCTTAAAGTATAGTAGCATTTTTTAGATTATAGTTTACTCAAGCTATCTCAGTGAGAAGTATTAAGTGACCATCTGGTAGGTGACGTTAGCATCGCATTCGAGTAAACCTTTCGATGCTCTTTAGAGCTAATTTCCAACGTTCATACTCATATTACTAGTAGAACCTCGTATATCCTATCGAATAGTATATTTCGATTAGCTAGACTTGAACCATTCTCCTGAAATTTCGAAAAATCCAAAAAATTCTGAAATGCTTTTTTTTGTAAAATCCGCCCATAGTCACTTCGACCAATGTTCCAATTCTCGTACCTATGCTCCAAGTGGAACTCGACGAACTCCATCCAGTGGAGTTCACATATTTTTCGTAGCTTGAAATTAGACGTCAGCGCTGATAAGATAATACTGAAGAAATATCAGATGATCCTACTTTGAGCTATGAAAACTCTGCCGAAATCATTGAATAGATCTACTCAAGTTGTGTTTCGATCACGAGTGAAGTACTTAGAACAACGACTTTGGCGAGTATGGTGCTAGAATTCCACAGGAAAAAAGAGTATTTTGAGATTTTCGGGACCGTTTTCAGCAAGATGAAAAATCTGATTTACAAAACAAATAGTAGGATTTTTTTTGATTTTTCGAAAATTCAGGAGAACGCGTCGACATCAAGTTAATCGAAATATACCATTCGATAGAGCATAAGAAATTCTACTAGAAACATGAGTATGCGTGTTGGAACAACAGTTCAAATGAATACGCCACTAAAAAAAGGTTCCATGCGGAACCTTTTAGTGCCAAAAATGGTTTCGTGCGTGCTACGAACTTAAAAATAGTTTCGTACATACTACGGAATCTAAAAGAGATTTCGAGATTTGCACGAGATCTAAACCTTTTGAAGGTTTCGTAGACTTTCATCGAAACCTAAAAAAAAGTATCCTAGACTCTTTGTAAGTCTTTTGAAAGCGTATTAGGTCCATACGAAACCACTAAGAGGGTTTCGATTTCGTTGCAAATTAAGTTCCACGTGGAATCTTTTTTCTTTTGAGTCCTGCAGGTATCACTCGAATACGATGCTAACTTTACCAACGTGTGAAAATCACGATTATTTTCCATGAAGAGTAATAAAATCTTATATTCCTTGAAGTAGAGTAGCTGCCTAATTCGACTTCGAATATAAATGAAAAAAAACCACTTTCATGTTTTCACCCAATCGCCAGGAAAAGATTTCCTTTTTATAAATTATAAAATTTATA
>OENM01000706.1:0-24808 GCA_900239745.1 Rotaria magnacalcarata
CAATATAAGCATACGATATATATATACACCACTATCAACATCATCGAATGATACCCTTAAAAAGTTTGCCGACAAAGAATTCCCATCACGAAAATACGATGATCTAAACAACTCCTAATGCATTATAAACTAGCTTGAACTAGGAAACATTATCAAGCATTTAATGTTCGATCCAGCGACAGCCGCTACCTTATTTGAATCAACTTTATTTATTTGTTTAGGATCATAACCACTATATAATAACGTCGTTGTGGTACTCCTAAACGCTTTCGAAATACCAGACACTCGTCAGTTGCTGGTTGCTTAGTTTTACTTTTTCAAAAAGCTCACATGCTCATTCTGTGCAATAGACCTCTGTGCAACCCTCTTTGTTTATCAAAACGATGACAAAATGTTTTTGAAAAACTACACTTAAAATCGAATGACTCCGCGTCAAAAATTTTCGGTCAAACTTTAAACANGATCATAACCACTAATAACGTCGTTGTGGTACTCCTAAACGCTTTCGAAATACCAGTCACTCGTCAGTTGCTGGTTGCTTAGTTTTACTTTTTCAAAAAGCTCACATGCTCATTCTGTGCAATAGACCTCTGTGCAACCCTCTTTGTTTATCAAAACGATGACAAAATGTTTTTGAAAAACTACACTTAAAATTGAATGACTCCGCGTCAAAAATTTTCGGTCAAACTTTAAACAAAGTCATTTTTTTCCTAAAAAACTCTCTTTCTCTCCCTAAAAAAGGTAGAAAGCGAAACGTCAAAAATCTGATCTCCGATTCGATTCCTTCGAGCCCGACAGCATCTGATCAAACTTTACAGGGAAAACTATTTTCTTGAAAAAAATTTTTTTTCACTAAAAAAAGTTGATGATCATAAACTCTGAAAATCTCACGCCACATTACAGTTCCCCGACCCCGATTACCTTCGGTCAACCCTTATAAAAAAAACTAATATTTTCCTAAAAAGTCTTTCTCTATCTTAAAAAAAAGCAAAATACAAAATTTCAAAAAACTAACAACGCCATCGTGTTCCCCGACCCCAGTTACCTTCGGTCAAACCTATCCCTGCAGGATATTGTTTAAGTTTAGTTAAGTTTATGCATCTGCTTTCCTATTGGACGAGCGAACGAACGCATTTAACTCGTTTTTCGTAATACCCTCCTTTCAGTAGAGGGAATAATAAAAAACAACTGAACCAGAAAAAAGATCTTTGAACAAAGGCACATGGATTAACTTTATTAAATTTTTAATGATGGATTATAATTTTATGAATATGAACTTTTAAACATAAATCCTTTAGATGATTTACTTGGAAAACAATTTAACATACGAATGAAATTGGCCCAGGTGAAAGAAAACGGTCCGTAAATGGCCTTAAACGTCGTAATAACGGTGTAAAACGTTAAAAAACGCGCCGTAATCCGTCAGGCCAGATTACGATGTCAAAACCGGAGAAAAACGATGGCCGTTTTCTATTATAAAACGGCCCTCAAAACGAGCTGACGGATTCCGGCGAAATAAGGTAAAAAACGACGCCTTATTTCACCGTTTTCTAGCCGTTTCCTGCCTTTTAAGGCGCCGTTTCAGACGGTCGGAAGATTCTCCTGGGGGGACATGGCTTAACTTCAATGGTGTACTTCTTAGAAAAAAATAAGAATAACGATGCCAATGTTGATCTTCAGTCTTGTGTAATGAAGATTTCACGGCAGCCAGGATATTCTGATTCTGATCAGTTTTAAATGAAGTTCAAAAAATACAACAATTATCAAAGTCGGATCCAAGCAAATTTAGTTTATTTTTTGAAGATATATTTTGTTCATCACCAACAGGTATTATAATTTTCTCGATTTTGTCTTAACATTTTCAATATATTGAAAGTCTACTTAAAATAATAGAAATTATTTTCTGTACAATGGAAAAAAAGATATGAGAAAAGAAGATTTGATGTGATTCAAAAGCTGTGAAGAAGTCGATAGTTCTTGAATGGGGTATCGTTGAAATTAAGTTTAGAAGAGCAATGACTAATCATAGTAGATCAACGTATAGAGCATAGTTTTTTGTGCTTAGAAAATATTTCCAACGAAAATAATTTGTCTTTCATCGATGATATATTAAATGAATTCTAAGAAAAATATCTATAAATTCCAATCGATTGATGATCGACATGTTTTACTTTTAGATTTCATTGGATAATTTGTGAGATATGAGAAAGAGAAAATAATGGTTTGATTCATTCCACATGCAGATAAATGGAAAAAATTCAATGAAAAGATTACTCGTGTAGCATTTAGATTTTACAAAAATAAGAAATAAAAAGAATGGCAAACAATACAACATTTGTTGAAAAGAAAAGCAAAAAGCATCATATAAAATATAATCAATTAATGAAACATAAACTTGTCCCTTTTCATGAACACCGTAGACATGAGAGAATCAGTCATTTTTGGTTCAGGTTCTGGTGGCACTCGAATAATAATTTTTGGTTCTCAGGAACTACTATTTTCTTATATAATTAGAAGACAAGTGGTATGCGATCGATAAAGCATGACTTTGATGAATGTCACCGATAATATATGTCATTTGTACCAGTAAAAGTTTAGTAGACAAGTTATTTCACTAGACGAACTATTTTACAGTTCGATCTTAATTAAATTTTATTGTAATTAATTTTAACAAATCGAGTTCTAATCTTTATGAAATTCTGCTTATATTCGAAGTAAGGTTAATCCCTAATAATGAATTTCAAAATGTTCCATTATTGATAAATATCGATAGAAATTTTGTTTTTTGTTTTTGATCAGAATCCTAATGGTTCTACAGATTGCATAGAAATTCAGTCATAGCAAATGATTCCTCATAGAGATTTGCGACATTAAAATATTTTATTTTCGTAAAATAAAATTGAGCACGCCGAGATTATCAGTAAAAAAGAGGTTGAAATTGGTGAAATAAAATATTTATCGAATCCGCATAAGAATGTCTGAATGAAGACGAGTTACGTCAGAAGATCAACAAGAAGAAATTCGACGAAAATCAAATAATTTCTTTTCTGAGAAAGCTATAAAATATTTATCGTATTTTTGCCCAAATTCTCCTTCTGCTTATGAAAATAATTTGATATCTATTGGCAAAGATAAACGTTTCTCCCAAAAGAGTCAGTTCACGAAATTCATGGTGAATTCTGATCAAGTGAATATCTTAAATTAATTTTTTCTTTGTCGCCAAGTCTTAATAGTAGTAGCTTTGCAAACAAAAAAATTCATTGTGATTGCATTCTTTTCTTCAAATAAAATCTATTAGTAAAATTATTTTTCCTGTTGTATTGTCATACAAATCATAGACCTCTTTTTAGAGGATGTTTAAAAAATAGAATTATAATCTCAAAGGGCTCTAGGGAAAGACTAAATATTTGTTTCCTTTACTTTTCACCATATGCTCCATTAAGATAACGTCTTTTACTAATCAACGGTTGTAACCGAGTAGCTTGTCACGCTGATAGAGTCCTTTTTGGATGAAATAGTTGATAAGAAAAACGGAAACTTTGCGGTACTGCTTCTTTTAAAAGTTCCGTTCGATTATAGAGATTGAAAATTGAGAATGCAGCTGGAATAAAAAGAAATTGGTGTGGCTCATCTCTGTTTTTCAATGAATTAAATCATAATTAATCCTCTTAAATTTTTAATATTTCTATTTAGGAAACTTCCTCAAGTTCAAAAATAAATTAGAACGTTTACAATCATTATCATTAGTCGAATCAAAACAATTAATCGACAGAATTCAGTATTTATATAAATGTCGTATTGCTCATAGTGCTATTCGCCCAAGAAACTTGATGATGGATACTTCTAGTGGACATTTAAAACTAATTGATTTTGGTTTCGCTATTTCATTCAAAAACCATGAAATCACAAAAAAACTCCCAATAGAAGGTTCAATTACATTTGCTGGATTGGAATTGTTAGAGTTTTATTCCAAATCATCATGCAATTCAGCATTATCAGCAGATTATCATTATGAAAGAACCCAGGAGGATGAGTCCGACAATCGGACCCAAGAGGATCCTATGCGAATCCGATCGGATTTTATATGAATTTCCAATAAACCAACGAATTCCTATCAGATTCCGGGTTGTGGAATGACATTCGGATCCCTAGTGTCGGAATAACATTGGATAACTATCGGATCCTACTGTCAGATTATGACGGATCCAACGCCCCACTCGGACTACCCTCTAATATTGGCTTGAGGTACTAATTAGTGGTCAATTAATTAAATTCTTTTTCCGTTGGATCCGTTAGTGGTTCCGTGGCCCGGAATCCCATCGGATTTTATAAGCTGGTTGGATCCAATCAGGTCCTGCCGAATCCGATATCGGATTCATTCACCTGGGAACCTTCGATTTAAAATGCTCTATAAATAATATAATGCATATGAATGATTCTTATCTCAAAAAACAATTAAGGTCAATTCAAGAATTAACACCTGCAGGTGAAAAACCATTGAAATCATTTGAAATATGGAAAACTGTTAAACAAGACAATGGTGATTATTTTTATTTATTGAACCTAATCAATGATTTCAATGAATCGATAACTTTCAATGATTTAAAGAAGAAATTAGAAAAATTAGGTTCTTCAGAGATTGATCACATAAATTTTAACAATATTTTGTTCATGCCATTGATATAAAATATTGAGATATTCATGTATATTCACGTGTTGTAACTTCTTTTCTTTCTTTATGTTTTTTGTTCTTGTTATAATACTAGCTTTCGGTGTAAATATAAGCAATTTAAATAATAGAGAAACAGAGAATTATTTCATTTCTTAATATGACATTATTTGTTGGTTTTCTAGTTTCAATTCTCAAAAGTCAAATCTAAGAAAAATCCGCAAAGAATTTTGCTGTTTTCTCGTAACCTATGCCATTTTTGAAAACTGAAATGATTTGTTTTATTATCTTGTGCACTACTAATCATTGTTATTATATCTTATTTTACTTCTTTTGTTTAGAATTTAGAATTCTGTTGTGTGATGTCAGCATATGGTTGTCAATCGTTATATTGACATATGTAATACCCAGGTCAAACATGCACGTTCGTAAACGGTCGTTTACGGAAATAAACGGAGATCGTTCGCGATCTTCGTATGCGATGAGCATATACGAAAAAAAAACGACCATAAACGGTTTCCGTATACGACACTCGTGCATAAATACGGAGTTTTGAAAATTTACAATCCGATGCTCCGTTTACGGGCTTAAACGACTGTCGTATGCGACCGTATATTATCGTGTACGATCGTATTACAACACTAATATTAAGTTTCACTGCTTCTTATATATATATATATATACATATATTAGTTTAGAAATGTTTTTTATTCAAATCAAATGCTTTTCATACATAATAATGCAATTTTCCTTGCACAAAATTGCATTTTATTACGTGAAAATGTTCTCTATAACAGGTGAATTACGGAAAAAGTCAACTCAGAATTTGAAGAATCTGACAACGGATTCGAATTCTTCGAGCACGATTACTTTTGGTCAAACTTTACATGTGATATACTCTCATGTAATTAAAATACGACAAAGCCAAAAAGAGAAATCGAGAAAGGAGAGAGAGATCCAGAAACGCGAGAGAACAAGAAAAGAAAAGCCTATATATACTCGCTACTTTCGTCACTTCGCTCATTTCCGTAAGTTTTCGTTTTCAGATTAGGAAGAAAAAAGTAGTGGTTTAGATTTAGAAGCACAGTATATATACACTTTTTTTAGCTATTTTTGTTTTTTAGCAAGCATATAACTATCACTACGTAGCTGTAGCATTTGAGCCATTGGTTTCTTTATAAGCACTTAAAACCTGTCGTATACTATCGTATACGACTAAAATATGCTCGTTTACGGTTCCCGTATAACTCTCTATATCTCCGTATACGGCCACGGAGGGATACGATCGTAATACTGAGCCATGTAATACACTAGAATACGGTCGTATACGGAGCGTATATAGCATGTATACGATCATTTACTGTCGTATACGGACTCCGTATTCGTCGACCTGGGTAGCGATGTTTGAGAGACGCCGAAAAATTCATATTACACGAAATAAATAAGTAAGAACTTCAAAGGTGTCTCTGTTCTATTTTATTATTGTGTGGTATCGTTGAATATTTCGTAGTACAATCGATGATAAGCCTATTAGTTATTTTATTATTCATTTAAAAAGACGAAAAAAGAAAGATATACACACATCTGTATGATATCATAGAGAATACTAGAGAATCTAAGCAGTCTTATCTGAAGGGAAAAATGAAAGAATTTATTTTCTTTAATTATTGTGATCCTATCGTGATGATTCATTTTCAGATTGAGATAGCCGCCGAATCTTATCACATCGACATTATTTTGCTGTTTTTTTTCATAATTGCTATAAGATTAACAAAATTTTCTAAAACGTGACAGTTGTTTTCTTTTTCTATTTTTGCGATTACTTCACTAAATACTTGGAAAAAAAAGGAAAGTATGATATATACCTTTATTTAATTCTCTCTAATAAATCTCAATGAAAATCATGCATAATATATGTTTGTTCATCTTTAATTCAAGTTTCTAATGAAGCAAAAAGATCATTATGTTGAGGTAGTGATTTATTATTACTATCTCAATTAGTATTTCATTCTTGGTGGTGTATTGGTCTCGATAAAATATGACAAATGAGAAATGAGAAAAACTCGGTAACGATTTTACTGGACGACTATTTTATGAGAGATTCGAGGTAGTCATTGCTCAATGAAATAAAATAATCGCAGAGGTAAATTGTCCATCTCTGAAATAATTACAAGTGTTAATATATCTATATTGTGATTGGTAAAAGTGATGATCATGACAAATGATTAATGAATGTATGTTACATATTGATAGTAGTGATGATTCGGTATTACGTTCATTTGATACAGATTTTAATAAAGCTCTAGTACTAAAAACTTATTGCCATCGGTTTTTATTTTTCGTGACATTCAGAAAATGATGATTTAATTTCGGTTCTTTCTAAAAAAAAAACAAGGAACATTTCATTTATATAGAGTAATTTCTTTCAACATATATGTTCAAATAGTATATCGTTCATCATTTGATCATAATGCACTTATCTGAATTACAAAGAACACTATAACTAACTAAGCCCAATTAAAACGAATTAATCAAACGAAAAAAAGTACTTAAGTAAAATCCTATTTACTTACATATAGTTTGTTTCCGTGTTTTTAATAAATGAAGAAAGTCGTTTTTCATAGATTCGAGTGACATCTATGAGATTTCACCTTGATTTGATGCATGTAATTTATATATATTTTAAAAACTCGATAATAATAATATTAATAATGGTATTTGTGTATTGATTAGAGAATATAGGATGGCTTCATTAATCAAAAACCAAATTATCAAGAAATTGTCAAAGTGTGAAAAATAGAGTATTTCTTCTTTTATTCTCGGTTGTTTTTCTTGATTTATTTAAAGGTTTGTCAAAAATCTCTCAGCAAATCAAATTAATTTAAGTACTATAAAAGGTGAAGGTGAATTATCGGCACTTAATCTAGATGAGAGAGCATTGGAAGATGTTACTGAATTGCCAATATGGCTCAAAATTCAAAAAGCAACATGTGGACGAGCTTTTATTAAAGTAGAGAACAATCAATCAGGAAGAAAAAGACAGGTTGTTCGATTTATGCTTTTAGATTCCTTGGACAAATTTAAAAACGTTACCCATTCAATTAGTAAGACAACATACGAAAACAAACGATTCTATATGATTTGTGTCATTTCTTTAGCAATTAGATGATGTTACTATTGAAATTGAAACATGTGAAAATCTCCGGGATATACAAAATTCTTCAGGTGGAAATGACCCGTGAGAATTGAATACAACTTTCAAACAATTTTATATGTATTCTTGTGTAGATTGATGGGTAAATATGGTTTTACTAATCGAGCAATTGATGGAATTTCATTAACAATTACAAATCTAACATTAGTAGTAAAATCAAAAGGATTTAAAGCATCAATTTGTGTGAGTACATATCTTATTTCATCATCATGTAAACACTGTCTACTTTTAGTTGCCGACTTTAGACATTTATAGTACAACTCCCAATGGAAAACGAGTTGATACATTAACCTTCACTCGACTTCGTAATGCTGCCAAAAGTTATATTCTTCTTTTTAAAGTAAAAATTAATTTCTTTTCAAACAACGAAATAATTTCTTTCGTAATACATTAAAGGAAATATCCTGGCCAAATGCACGTATTGAAGCTTCGTCAAATGATAATAATGCTCCAGGAACTGGAATACGTTTTATTATTAACTCATGTCAAATGAGAATCTCAATGAAAAAGAATCTTAGAGGTTTCTATTTTTGGATTCATTTTTTAAAGAAATCAATAGCATTAAAATTCATTTCTTATCATAGATAGTTCCATGATATCAGCTCGTGTTATGCTGCATTTCGATGATTTACTATCAGTTCTCAATGATGCTCAGTTAAAATCAGCATTAAATACCTACAAAGAAATAATGGGATTGATGAAACGAGCATCAGAACAACAAAAGCGTTCTTCTGGAGACAAACTCGTTGTACGTATTTGATTTGAATTGTGACGGGAAAATGACTGTAGTATATTCGAGGAATAATCAACAGACGGAATAGAATTGAAGGAGAAAGTTCTATTTCCGTATTGTTAACATTTCATTGTCAGTTTCAATGAGGCCATATAAGGTGAGAGACAGCACTTCATTTACAAAACACATGAGAGGTTTTCTATAGCAACAGAATAAAGGCTCGCTGTGTGTCGCATTGAAAATAGAACTGAAAAGAATATTGCATATATATGTTTATAAAAGGCAGCACCAGGAGTTATACTAAGAGTCGAGTTAATCTGTTTCGTTTTAAAACATGATTCAAGGTGATGGAAATTTTTCGTCATCGAATCGTTCTTGCAGACAAAACCACACAAATTAGTACTAAACATGACTTGGATATGATTCATAGATACGGTGACTACACTGTTCGCTTATAAATGCACGTGCTATTCTTTCTCATCGTGTACCGTACAAATGATAATGTTGGGTAGCTACGTTGTCTTATCGACATCTATATTTACTGTACGATATACTTAGAAATTTCATCTAATAGAGTTTGTTACTTAGGATGGCGAAGATTGCAATTGTTTTTGTTCACATTTTGTATTGGTAAGAACATAAGTAATTAGAAGTCTTTAGTACAAGAAAACACTTTGTATAACAGCTATGGAGGTAATCGGTGTTCTTTAATTTCGTGTAAAATAGAAAAAAAACAGTCACTAATGAGAACTTTAGAATTCAAAATTTAATGAAGAGCTACTGTGAGTAAATGAATAAACATGAAGTTTGTGGGATTGAAATGTGAAACATGGTGAAAGTATTTTCTAGATCGTGTCTATCACAGTTTGTGGTGGCCATCAGATGGAAGAATAGGTGCGAATTTCTATCCTATATCCCTGAATATTATTTTTACAATATATTTTACCAAAAATTTCTTAGAAATGATCAACTAATAATTCGTTCAAGGATAGCTGATATCACTTACGTTACTTTATCGAAAACGTCTGCGAACAAAATTATTTTATTTTTAAAATAAGGTTTTTATATTTTTTTTGTTTTGCTTAGAAATTAGATCGACAACAACAGTCACCGATATTTCAAGCTAGAACGTCAAGAACAGATATTAATGAACAGGCAAGTTCAGTAAATTCTGAACAACAAGCAAACGATCCATTTATTCGATACGATGTTGTTGAAACATCATTACATTTCAATGTTAAACGATTAGATTTACACATGATGGCCGATTCAGATATGCTGGGTACGAAGATAATGAATTTCATTTTCTTTTTATATTTTATCAAAGATATAATTCTATTTTAGCTGATCGATTAGTCGAAAACGGTGCACTTCAAATGACTATTGCAAATTTATCTATCGATCATTATCCATATCATGAATTTGAATCATCAAGAAAACATTGGATAAATTATAGTGAAATTCAATCAACAAATCGTACCGAATGGATCAATAGATTACATGAGGAATGGTATGAACAACTCAGTACTGCTAAATCTTCTGTCTCAAATGATGAAACATGTAAGTTTAAACTTGTATGTGAAAACGAGAGAAGAAAAGTCACGATGATTTATTTTCAGCAATGAAATTCGAAAAAGCTCTTCGTACGAGTCAAATTCGTTTATTTGAATCGTGTACTATCTTAAATATCGACGATTTTGTTTTCTATCCTGTTTCATTAAATTCGGATAAACAACACAAGCGTCGTCGACCATTAATCTCATCTGATAAAACATATTATCACTTACCAGATAGTTTAGGTATTATAAATATACAACGTACTGAATACTATTATCCATCACCATATTCATTTCCTGGTAAAATCAAATAAAAGACATTTTTTTTAAAGGAATGCAAATGTATTGTCTTTGTTTCTTGTAGTACCAAATAGTGATTTATATATTCACATAATGCCTCTTGTAATTCGTGTTGATTTCTCTACAATAAGTTGGCTTGATGCGTTTGTTTCAACATTGTCAATAACGATAGTAAATTAGTTAAAATGAAGAAAATAACCTTATATTTTTCGTAGGATAATTCTGGTGTATTAAAAACTGATGGACCAACGAACGACTTTGAACACATTGCAATTAGATTAGAAGCGATGTTGCCTAGAGTATGCTGAATTTTTCGATTTTTCTATTGTTTTTTAGTGAAGATCTATGCTTAGATCGTTATCATTTCGGACATATTTACTAAAACACGTAAATTACAAGAAATTAAACCTGATAAAAACCAAGCATCTGATAAATCATCAACGAATGAAGTTTTGAATCAAGAACAATATGATGTACTTGAAATGAATATTTCAAAAGTTTTAATTACAAATACTCGAACAGAACCAACAAGTAATCGCGATAAACTTGAGAAAGATTTAGAATTATTTAAACAAACGAGTTTTTTTCAACAAACTCAATGGCCTTTTTCAAATGAGACAACAAGTCGATTAAGTCCATTGTTTGAAAAACATCCATATGATACATATTTATATAATAATCCATTAAGTCAAAAGACGGGTAATTTACCAGAAGCAAAATCGGCTAGTACCGCACTTCACACATATTATACAATGACAACTGATTCTTTGAAAAAAGTGAGCAATGTTCTAAAAATCTTTCTACTCCGTTGAATTAATCTTCTTTTCTTATATGTTTTTTTTTACAGTAGAATTGACTGATATTCATTGCATATCAGTAAAATACAAAGGGAATAGTATTGTATAAACAGCATAGATCAAATATATTTTAGTTAGTCAGTTCAATTCTTATAGCAAAAAGCTTCTCGGTTGTTGTGTTCTATCGGTTGATCATCGAGTGATCAGCATTGCTCAAGTTGCTGATATGAAATTTATTGATGTTGCTTCGAATGAAATATTCTGGAATACAATAACAAGAGAAATACTTTAGATAATGAAAATTTGTTAGGCGAGTAATGCAAAATAGGAAATAAACGATCAAGACGAAGTGACTCGAAGCATTTATAATTTTCTTGTTGATTTTAATTTTAATTTTAATTACTGAACATACCTAAAAGAAAACTATGAAACGACTCTCTCACAAGAAAATATTTACTATGCTATATGTTTTAATATTAACTAGTTCTATCAAAAATATATATATAGAAAAGAAAACTTTCTAAATAATCCTTAATTCTGACAAAAGAAAACAATTCATTTTTCAAAGAAATATTCTATGTTGTCTGTATTTTCATAGTCTGCAAAATATGATATTTGGCATTTAAATGTTGAAAATGTTTATCTGGACTTTACGCCATCATCATCGTTATCAGATTCTGTTCGATTTGCAAAACAAAATATGACTGACACTTTATCAATTACGATTTGGGTTGTACTTGATAAAATTGAAAAAAGTAATAGATGATTCAAATCGTTCAATATTGTGCAAGTCTTGTTTTTTTTGTTTATTAATTAGATTCATGGTTAAATGCTTTGTGCATTCTCGAAATGCCAGCTATATTGAAAATTTCTCGAAAACAATACACATTTATTATGCAGCTGGTAGATGAATTAGGTATTTTTCTTGATGCACTTGAACGAAATAAAAATCAAACTCACTTAATTAAACAAAAACTCGCATTAAACATTTCTTCTGATGATATAAAAATAACAATTTGTGTAACTGTTCCGGCGACATTTACACTTGCTGTTATCGATGGTGTTGAAGATGCAATTATTAATCTGCCTACACCCACTCCATCAAGTTTATCTGAAACTGATATTGAACCTATCAAGCGTGATACATCATATACAAATGCCATCGTTGATTTAGTAACAACACCAGTAGCTATTCCTCTTAGTCCAATGAAAATAGAAAAACCGATTACCAATAAAACTCTTGATTTATCAGCACAAAAGAAATCAAAATTTGAAGGAAGTTTTGCGCGTGGATTAGAGATGATTTCAAAAGGTTCAAGAGGTTCATCCATAGCATCGTCTATGAATATGAGTGATAATAGTGATGAAACTTCCTCACAATGGGATTTGAATGAAGAATTAGATGCTGATATTGATGCAAGTGTATTTAATAGTGATTTTGAAGAACAACAACAGCAAAAAAGTGCACGCATTGAATTAGATGATGATTCTATTAGTTTAACTGGAAAAAATTATGTTAATATGAGAGGATTAGAATCTGTATGTTTTATACGAAAATGCAAAAAAGAAAGAAAGAAATTGTTTTCTCCGTTTGATATAGGTTGATGGAGTATTCATTAAATTAAATCAAATCAATATTTGTATAACCGAAGACCATGGAAAGAATGATGATAAACAAATGTTTATTGCATGTAATGTTAAATATTTACGTGTCGATGAATTTTCTTCATTGAAACTTGATTCAATTAAACCAAAATTGTTTGAAAATGAAAGTCCAGGTTTATTTTAATTATCTACTATAATTCAATTCTTCTCATATTCATTTATAGATGAACTTAATAATGAAAATGTTCCACCAATAAATCTTCGTCTTGATTTTCCCAAGAGTAAAGAATCACCGCCAACTATTACCATACATCTGCAAGATCGTTTACTAGTGATAACTAGTCACGCCATCGATGTACTCTCACAAAATCTTGAAGAAATATTTACAGTTGAAGAAAGAATTCTTAGAGAAAACCTTCCACCGAAACTTATTCCAATAGAAATTCAATTAAATAATGTGCAGATAACACTTAAAGTATGAATGTTATCTTCGTTTTCTGTCCTACGATAAAACCTGATAAGTTTCTTTCATATCTTGAACAGAGTTCATATCCTTAGCTAATGATTGTCGAGATCCTGTAATTTGAGCTTTTCAAAAATAACAAGCAGTAGTAAAATTCTTCTCAAGGCCAATATGCGAAAACTTAGTTTCTAATTTCGACTGCACAGTTTCAGATCTTTTGATTCCCTTCTGTTCTGAAGTGAATGCCTTAGATCTGTAGGTGCATGCCAAACTATTACCATAACTGTTTAAAGACTGTTCTTAAAAGGAAGTTACAAACCGGGATATATTCAAGAAGGAAACGTAAAACTCTAGTGTCTTGACAACAATAAACCGTTAAGTTTATTTTACTTTTAGCCGCTGCATGAATTCTTAACCGTAGATACAGTTGTTCAAACGAAACCACCCATAGAAATGATTATCGAATGTATGAATTTGCTTCGAAAAATCGATGGAAAAGTACTTATTCGAACGACGATTAATAATGGTAAGAAACAAGTCGATAATCATTTGTTTTGACTGATTTTCAAAACAAACTTAACATTAAAAATTTCAATTCTTATTCTTACTTATCTTCTCCGAGCGTATTCAAAGTTGAAAATTAATCCGCTACTAAAGGGTGCAGCAGAATAAATGGCCGAATAGTATTTTGTCAATAATGTCTTCATTTTTCACTTTCTAGCCTTGAAATGTTTCGCAAAGAAATCCGCCATTCAATTCTCTACAAGATCTGCATTACGTGGTTTTTTGTACAAAGCGAAATAGAAATACAAAAGAAAGAATACTCAACATGTTCAAAAGGACCTACTTTCTTAGCTGAAAAATCGTTCTTTTAGATTTTTTTGTTGACTAGTGATCACAAACATAAGATGATACAAGCATTTTGTAGCCCATGAAAAACTCTATTCATTGATAATTATTTGAAAAAGTTCTTTGCGCAGTCTTTCCATATATAATGATAATATTCTTTTTCAAATTTTGGAGAACTTAGTTGTCTTGTTCTGTAGTATCGAAGCTCCTGCAAGAAGACTCATAAAAATGCCAAAGCAGCATCTTTCGCATTCTGGTTTTCTTCATTTTGATGGGGCATGCTTACTGTGCCAAATACAGAGGAGAAAGCTGCCCTAAAATTCGCTCCTTCAATTCCGCTGGCGAAGCTAAATGGCATTTGAAGCATTTTGAATAGGATTTTACAAAAAATGAGATTTTTCGGTTTTAATTTTATTCGAACGAAATTTTAGCTGCATCACAAGAAGGAGCAACTTTGAAAATGTTCAAGAACATTTTGATTTTTGTTGTGTTGCTTGTTATATTCTAAAAACATGTTCTGAAATTTAATTTTAAAATAGCTTAGAAAATAGGTCCTTTTGAACATGTTGAGTATTCGTTTTTTTGTATTTCTATTTCGCTTTGTACAAAAAACCACTTAATGCAGATCTTGTAGAGAATTGAATGGCGGATCTTTTGCGAAAAATTTCAAGACTAGAAAGTGAAAAATGAAGAATTTATTGACAAAATACTATTCGGTCATTTATTCTGCCGCACCCGTTAGTTTTGAGATCGATTCAGAAAAGCTTTGATATTTTATTTGAAAAGTCTTCGATAAGATTTCTTAACAAATCTTATCATCGAAGTTTTTTTTTGTTGAAAACTTATTACTGAACTTAAAATATTTAATTTAGATGATAAAAAACAAATCGTTCCATCATCTGCACAATCTAGTATTACGGACGATATTAATGGGAAGTTACAGGAATTAGAACTATTTCGCCATGAAAATGAACGATTGCGTTCAGAATTAAGTAGTAATAAAACTGAAATAACTGTTTTACGTGGTGAACGTGATAGTTTGATGCATACAATTTCGAAACTTGATATTGAATTAACTAAAGCTGAATATCAACGTCTTGCTCAACAACAACAACAGCCAAGAAAAAAATGATTATACTTTTATAAGTAGTTTTATTATTATTGTGATAATCTATCGAGAACTTATTTGCGATATCTTGTGAAAATTTTCGAAGACGGTGCCTTAAATAATTTGTTTTATTTTTTCGTAATTATTTATTTTTTCGTGAACATACACTCATGATCTGGGGTTAAAGCATTTTATTTCAGACTTCATCGTTTTCTTATGATTCACAGAATAGATAATAATTGTCATGCTAATATTGGAAACTAATAAAAGTGGCGCATTTCCGTTCAAGTCAAAGAGAACTCAAAACTACCTTAAATAAAAAGATATGCACGACTAAAATGGAGATGACAGATTATGATATGTAAGCAATAGCATTCTATTTTACCAGATACAACAATAGTGTGGATGTGGTAATTTATTGTTGTTCTAACAAAAAACAAAACATTCTTTTCTCTGTGACAATCGAAAAAGATAATATCGAGTTATTGCATATTTTTTATTCAATAATTTTTGAATAAAAACTATAAAAAACTAGGATGTATCGTGCATTAGCAGTTTTGGTGTGTTTGCGAGATACTATTTGATTTGATCCCATAGTTCGATAGAATCTTGTTCAAATTATCAACAATTGATGGTGCTAAAGTTTTGGTTCGTCTAAAAATATATCATATCAAGATATTGATTTGAGATGCATGATAAAAAGACTCGAATACTTACGAAAGAAACCAAATAAATTGCCATTTACCAAAGACGGGAATATTTTTGCATGAATAGACAAGAGAATAATTTTCATAATCAGTTGCAATAACATTGTAGGAGCCTACTTGATCTATAGAGAGAGAAATGAATAATAATTAGAATTGATCTTTTGAAAACAAAAACAAAAAAATATCTGCTTACTTTGATTATCGAATTTAACTTCGAGTGCTGCAGGTTCCATTGCATTTTTTGCTCTAGCCGAACCTTTAATGCTACTGTATTTACCAAAAATATTTATTGCCTGATTCCAGACACCAACACTTCCATCATCCTTTGCTGTGTATGTAGCATTGACACATTTAGAGCCGAGTTCAAAGATAATAGTGTTTCGGTAGGCTTCATACCAAAGGCCAAGATACTAAATAATGTCCGAGCAATGATAGATATGAGTTATTCGCAGTAATCACTGGTAAAAATAACTTACTTTAGATGCATCGAAATCCTTTTGTGTAGGTACTGTTGGGCATTTACCTGCGTGTGAAATACTGCTAACAGCGAAGAGAACAATAGTAGCAATGGTCAATGAAAACATGATTGAATTGTATGCGATATCGAATTGAAATACTCTTCTGCATTCATCTATCCGTATATATATATATATACAGAATTTCACTCAGGTCACTGTTATATAATTTAGCTCGATTCATAGGCGAATTAAATGATTGACTGATGAAACAGAAAAATATCAATGCAGACATATGAGAAGAGTCAATATTGATGATATTAACGGAGCACAAAAAATATGGCTTAGTGCAAGGATAAAGTACATTTCGATTCTAAAATGCGAAAAAAACGATTACATCGATTTCGTAACAAGCCATCTGATCTTTTACACAATATTTTGTTTTTCCGTCACTGATACTCTTTCGACGACTTTCAAGGGACACAGATTTTGTGTATATTTGATTACGTATTCTCTGTATACTTTGTACTTTACGAAGAGACTATCGGTAAGTTCTAATGGGTTATTGTGAGGTATAGACTTTGATATGATTTGTTCGTTAACTTGAGTAAAATTCTCATAAACTAATCCTAGAAGACCAACATCAGTTTCGAATCATATTAATCATGACGTGTCAGCTACTAATTATATTTTGGTAGGAGAAGATGGCAATTTGTAATATGCCAAAACTCATACATAAAACGAAAGCAGAAATAATTGTCTTGTAATTATTATAAGTTAAATGATTTAAAACGCTCTAATCATAGAATATAGCACAACTTAATAGTTCTACTGAGAAAATTCGTGCGTACATCTTAATAATGACTTCGGTAGAAACTTTTACATAGACAAAAAACATCGAGATATATTATTTTAAATTATTAAAGAACATGTGACTACGTTGATAAACATTCTTTGCAGTTGCAAATAATATCATTTCTCAGGAAGCAATATTTAGATCTACGATTTCAAACGCAACAAACAATATATTTTAGATTCAATGAAAACGTTTAGAAACTGTAGTTAACCAATTTTAAGAGAATAGTTTCTTTTTTGTAAGCACTCTACATCTCCAACTTACTGTATATTTGGAGTTGCTTTTTTGTAAAATGCCATTTTCCATGGCGCTTAGTCCAAGTAAAATTCAAACGAACCATTTCACGCTAATTTAAACTCAATGGATTTTGTGTCTTGTCCTACACTGATCACAAAGAAAGTGGTTCGGAAAAACATCCTTTACAATATTTACTATCATGATAAAATCCATTATTTTTACAACACTTTTTTTTCAACTATTTATTTGCAATTATGATTAATCACATTTACATTATTCTATTACATATTTTAGAAATGAATTAATCAGAAGATCTAAATATTCTAGTGAACATAATTAGATGGCAAACATTATAATGAAAAGCGCAGTATTATTGAAATGCTCAAATGTTGCGTTACAATCTAAACAAAGTTTCAAATATACATTATACAGATGAATCATGTGTATAACGATTATTATACAAATATTGTTGTAATTATTATCATGTCTTTCCTGTAACTTTGACAACATTTTTTAAGGAACTTACTGTTAAAAATGGACGAGAACGATGTCAATGAGTTAGATTAAATTTTAAATAATTTCCTAATAGAATATTCTCCAAGAAAAACCTTTAAATAACCTATTTCAAATAGCAGAGTTTCATTATTTTTCAAAAGCGTTGGTGTTGATGTACTACATTGAAAGAGGAAGAAATCCGCACATCAGTACACAAAACTTGTATCTATAAATTAAATAGTAAGACAAACCGATGATATCTTCATTTTTTTCTCAAAGAAGAAAACGACGTTACTAACTTGAACAAATGAAAAAAACAAGCTTTTGATCCATAACGATATAACAACGATTTTATGCATTTAATATATCTACTACATATTCATCTTGGTATTTATTGTTAGCGGCAACTAATATCATGCGACTGACGATCAGTCGTAGGTGTAAATATATAATATGAAATTTCTAACGATCCTACCAAATTATGACAATTTTCATTAGGTACGCAATGAAAATAATAAGATTTAAATTGAAAATTGATCTTTCAAAGTGGAGATGCAATTAGATTGTTCTTTTAAATCAGAATTTGATTCGTATTAACTTCGATTAAGTGAATTACATTTTTATTGAATTTAAGCAATTCTTTTTCTCTAATATGCTACGATATTCAACAGAAACAGTCGATATAGAATAGGTCTATCCTAAACACTTGAATGGCACGGTAAAATATTTAAGTATTGAACTAAACTAGATCGATATTACCTGTTGGTGTATGATTAAAATATGATCATATGAATATGTAAAGTAATATCAAATTTATTTCTAAAAAATACTTCGAATTATTTTTGGAGACTCTCATCGATTTTCTCATGTTATAAGGATAAATGATTATGTACAATTTATTTCACAATATTTGAAACGATCTTAAGAGCATGTATAACAATAAAAGAAAGCAATAATTATATTTAAAATATATCTATTTTTAAATCAACCATGAAAAAGGTTTTCAAAAGTAATTGATTTCTTTAGAAATCGTAAAGAAAGCACATAATATAAACATCGGTTAACATCATTTTAGAAACTGATCATTCCATGGTGGCAAGCGTCTACTAATGATACATATTATCAGAATCTACAATAAACAGCAAACTGATCACAGATATCTGATACTACGAAGAAATGAAGAACTTTAAAATAAAATAAATAAAAATCGCCTAATAGCTTTTCGATGAAAAGTAAAGTAAATACTACAAAAGACACCTGCCTGTTTTCCTCTTTATAACATTTTTCTTTTTCACAATACGATTTGGATGTAAAGATTTCTGCCCTGAGTTACGACTTTCACGTTAGATCGTTTGAAGAACACAAAACGCTCATGTGCACACAACTTTCTCATTCATTTTCGAAAAACAAACAAACCTGAAACGATTAAATCACTTTTCTGTTTGTCAAAGCTGAAAAAGGATTCAGTTTGTATGCTGGATGAAAACAGAATAAACTCGCCACAGCATGATAATATATCTCGTACCCTTTACATTATTCCTAACGAGAGCTTGACATCGAATTTTACATCCTATAAATAACAAGTCAAGTCAAGTTGGTATTCATAAAAGATAATCATGAGTGAGTCAAAAAGTAACAAATAATATAATGGTTTTCGAATTTTTCCTATGCTTTCCTAGTAACATCATTGACGATATCTATATCTATAGATTGAGTCAATTACTGAAATTCTTGACTACGAGTCAATGTTACTGTAAGTGCTAAGTTGATGATGTTATTTCCAGTTCAATGTTAGTTCTTTACTCTAACTTCATAATATTACCTATACTCACTCTTACATTGTCAATCTCTCTGTTGTCATTATTTGAAAACCAATATACAAGTTAGTAACGATACATTATTTCACTCGTTATGATCGAACATATTTCCCAATTATATTTTCAGTTATTGCAGCACACGAGTAGGTGATAGAACTATTTGAAAATTTTATTGATGCTGTTACAGTCATATGTTTATTCCTTGACTCATCGACGTTTGCATACTCATTCCCTGACATATATTTCCCCATATATACTCCTCTTTATTCAGTAACAAAGTGGTTCCATCGTTATGGTACTCATTCGTTATTAACATCAAGAAGGTACAGGGATCCCTAACAGATGCTAATGAGAAATATGTCGATGGCATCGAAAAATGTACGAGTGATGTGTATATTGGCTATTTCTGGCTTAATAGTCATCCTGATTACACTAATAAGAGACTTCCAAACGAATATTAACATGCAGAATCGGCTATTAAATTTGAACAATCTATCGTTCAAATTCACTCTGTCATCTCATAAACATTCGTCTCAAGAAATCGATCACTTACTGCCCAATGATACATTATTTCAAACATATAGATTACTTCTTCGAAACAATCATAACCTAGAAACTAGTTTTCAGTGTATCGGCCATTTTCACAATCAGTCATGTCTCTTTAAAAACTTGTACTACAATGAAAGAACATTTTGGATTCTTACGACAAAGAAAATGGTATTTCCATTAGCAGAAGTACTATTGGCGCATTTATCATGTCACAGTTTAATCCCAATCGTCGGCGTTTTTACTCCTATATTGATCTCGAAGAATTTGTTAGTCATAAAATTAATCCTACCGTGATTCCAAATATGACCGTTTATTTCGATCAACCTTGGCTATCGAATATTGGACATGCACTTTTCGATGGTCTCTACCCAGCATTTGTCGCTCTAATTCGTTTTCAACCAAAACATCTTCAACCATTTCGTATTCTACTTCATATTATGAGTGACAATGGCAAATATTCGTTTAGTCAAAGTGTTTATAATGTTTTTGCTGGACTCGGCACCATGAATGCGAGTGTACTAGAAAAAAATTTCAGCTGGAAGATGGTTTGCTTTTCAAGAAATCGTGATGGGCAGCGGGAACATGTGTCAACGTTGTCTTCAATCGAATCATCAGTTACCCGGTGGAATCGAATTGAATGGGTCGAAGCTTTTTCGAGATCGAATGTACAAACAGTATGAACTATCTCCTCCTACTATCAAAAAGAATTACTCGTTCGAAAGACAGTATTTGCGACTAACTCTTAAAGCTTATGTGATTCATAACAAACGATTTACTGATGATGACAAAATAGAAATTCAAGCAGCAATCGATGAAATCAACAAATACACTGCTGCCAACAAGAATTAAACTACAGAAAATGGAGAAAAGTTGCGTTGACCACTTGTTCACGTCTCTTACATTAGCTATCCTCTCATTGTAGCTCGTGAGGAAGTTAAATCTCAGTTTAGCACTCCCATAATACAATCGAACACGATTATCAGTAATAGTAAAATGATGGTCCATTTACAATTATTACAAAATACGGACATTCATATTACACGACCTGGCTCAGGGCAAATGTATCAGACCTTCCTTCCAGATGGATCTGTGAATATAAATCTTGGAGGTTTAGGCTATAAAAAGCAAAAAAAACATCACAAAAACGTATACATCATTTTTGGAACAATATGTCACTGCGGGCACACCGTATATTAAGGGACTTTACTATCCTATTAGTGAGAGACGGTTAGATATTAAAAGAGAAATAGGAATTCAATTGATTAGAAAAGCAGCACAACTAATTTTGAATGGATTTACAATATCAGTACATCCGAGAGAAAATTTAGCATCAGATGGACAATTGTTCACCGAGATGTGTGAGCTAGATTAACAGTTTTGTATGGCAGTCACTCAGAGATCAGAAAAGAATAGTTTTTGGTGTATCGATACATGGCCAGAAGAAATCATCAATGAGAATGGACCATGGTCATCTAAAGCATAGGCGGCGGAACGATTTCTGTCTAGGGTAGACTCGATTTTCTAGGTAAGAGAGATAGGGAAGTAGTGGTGGTAATGAGCATAACGTTGATGAAGTTGGTGTTGGTGGAATGAAAGATGATAAATATAGCGTTGATAAACTTGATGTTGGTGAAGCTGATGAGTTGACTTGTGATGATATCTCTGTACATAATCTTGTTTCTCTTTGAGTTTCATTTGAATTGTGTGATGAAATGTGAACAGACGACGAAATTTGATTGACACTATTAATTCTCTTGCGTTTGTTATTTTGGAAAAATGACATTATTTGACTTTATTTAGCTGGCATTGTAGATGAAAGGAGTACTATTTATGAAAATATCTTAAATTCAAAATTTATTTTGAGTAAAAGTTTACAAAAGTGAAATTATCTTATATTAAAAACGGAGAATTCTCTACAGGTATCGATGCCAACAAAGTTCAATGAATATCTTACTGAATTCGAGTTGCCATCGGTGATAAAGAAAATATGAACTAATTTTGTAACAATGCGTCATCTGTTACTGCCATTGTCAGTCATGCGTGAAAACTAAATAACAATGGCAGACTTGGATATTATAACTGAGCCTACCCAAGCCTTTATCTGTGCTAATTTGAGCCTTCCAAACCTACCCTATTTGAAACTAGGGTAGGCTCAAGCCTCGTGAACCTACAGGCTCCGCCGTCTATGATCTAAAGGTATTATTGATGGTGATAAAACAGTGATGTGTCCTTGTAATCGAACACTACTCAATCAATTGAGACGAAAGTACAACATCGATTATCATGTTAAAATAATATCGAACAAAATACTTTAATTTTATGAATATTGTTTGCGTAATCCACTGAGAATTGATCATTGACAAACAGTTTGTGCTTCCAATTTAGTTAGATAATGTCATGTAAATACATAGTAACAATAATAGAAAACTTTTCTAAAATGATTGATCGATTAACAGCGATCGAAACATTCATTTGACTTTGTGGATTGTCTTCAATATTATCGAATGGCATGTGTAATGAAAATTTAAAGTCAAGTAGTCGATAAACAATAGTAATAACTTTTCATAAACCGAATCATGACAACACAGTGTATAGACTTTATTGTAAACTTAAAACAATCTTTCTGACATTATGATATACTGAATCAAGTTTTCTTGATGGGTTTCACGGAGAAAACTACTTCAGACGAATATAGATTTATATATTTGCCATTTTTTGCTTCACCGCTGGGAAATAGTCGAATGTTTAAAAAGTTAGAATCATCATGTACATCGAATACTATAGTAGCAAGAAGAGTCTTAAGCAATTTTGTCTCTCATGAATAATTTCAATGAAAAAATAACACCTCTGATGAACTGAGCTGATTCTAAAGTCAAAAGAAATGGTTAAATTGAGAAGAGAGAGAGAGAGCGAGAAATTTCTTAATCGTATCGCTTCTTTTCTTGTTCAAAAGAAAACTTACTGCTAATACGATTAAAAAAATATCTACTTACAACAGTGGAGTCTAATTATAATTCTAGATTTCTAATTACAGGGCAAAAGATGAGACAAGTTTTTTAGATAACAATAAACATATCAAAATAAGAGATGCATGGTTCATTATTTTTATGATAAAATTCAAGATTTTTGAGTGAGCTTACGTTAAAAAATAGTACACCATGAACAATGCTTTAAACGCAAAATTTATTTCACTTGTTTTTTATTCTATGATTATGAAAATTTTATCAATAAGATCGGGTCGTCTCAGAAAATCAGTTAAGACTGTTGAAAGTCAATATTCACAGAATACCTAGAAACAACGATAATCTACGAAAGACTGAAACCAGTGCCAATATAAGCAAGGATAAGTATAGAATAGTGAGAATAGATAGTAATTCAGTCAAACAGATTTGTTGTAGTTTCATTTAACTGTCAATGATCAACTTTGGCTACACTCACATTTAACGAAATATCGCCATGATTTTATATTATATTGATCATCAACTTAGAATTATTATATCTGTACGTTTTTCTTTGACGTGATTTATAGAGATAAAAACTTTTTCATCGAAACCCGGCAATACTCATATGAGTACATTGAACATACATGTCAAGACTGAACGATAAGTAAACTTCAGGTTTTGCTTTAGAATTTCAAAAATAAAAGAAATTCCTTTTGATTGACTAAATTTGTTGCGAATGCAATAAAAATAGTCATTTACAACTATTCCAATAATAAGTCTAATAATTCAAGTGAATTATAAATAAATTTCAGAATCGTCGCTCGCTCTTCTAAGGATTAGTATTGTTATCGATATTCATCTTGGTATATTTCGTATAGATGAAGCGACTGGAGACGTCAAGATGTGTTTTTAATTCAAAGGTTACCGAAGACGAAATAACAGAATTCTGAACATCTTTTCATAATCTAGAGTGGCTCACGTTATTATTTGGAATTCTATAACATTTGTAGTGATAGAATAAATCAAATGGATTATAGTAGACACAAAATTAATTAGTACACACTGGCAAGTATGACACGAGTTTTTTTTGTTCACAATCTTTTGTTTACAATATTGAAAATAACTGTTTACTACCGCTTCTATTTTTGGTACGTTGCGGCCAATAAAAGTAAAAAACAAAATAACATTGACTGCATGGCTTTTCTACCAAAGCAAGAAATAATTAATGATTCAAGTTTGTAAAAGAAAGATTGAAAATAAACTTTCAAATGAAAAGTGTAACACTTACATAAGAAAAACTCGAGACCAGCAAAGCTTATCATCGAGATATTTTTATAGACTCTTAGTTTTTACTGAGAGGAAATCATTTTATTCTTAAAAACCTGCTAAAAAATAGAAGTCTTTTTAAGAAAAACTTTTTATTTTATTAACACAGTAAAGTTAACAAGTATTTATA
>OENM01000706.1:24817-35675 GCA_900239745.1 Rotaria magnacalcarata
ACTACGATTTTTTGTCAGATTCTTGTAAGATTTCGCCCATATTCAAAGATCTTGTATGTATTTCATAAGATCTTATGTCAGATTTTTCGACCTGGGTATTTTTCTTTCATATAGAAAGCACTAAACTGATGAAAATCGGTTCTTCATACGTCTGACTTTCATGACTCATTCGTTTTTTTACATATTCCAACCTACGAGCAAAAAATAACAGCTAGGTATACTCGATGACAAAGTCTAAATTACTTTATGTTCTTATTTTTTATTCCTAAACTCAGGATCAGAGGAAAATTCAACTTCTAGCAAAAGTTGTATTTGCACGCTCAAATTTTTTTCTCAGGTAACGCTAAAATTCAAATAGAAACGAAGAAAATAATAGAAAATTTATTTATGATAGTCATCTTAACAAATGCACCGACTTTGTCATTATATTATAATTCAATATTTGAGAAAAAAAACCTAAGATAGAAACGTGTAGAATTATGAACAATTCTAAGTACTGTCATTCTATTTAATCTAATATATAAAATTATATTGCTACTGTCACTAAACTAAAGTATGACAGAAAGACACCTTACTACACATTTACGATCTTTCTCAACTGAAAACGCATTTAATATCTATTCGAGTTCTTTTTTTTGCATACAAAATACATATGACGACCGATCAATGTGCTGGATGATAGAAAATCTCTAGCTTTATTAGAATGTAAAATCTTTAATTTTTGAATACAACTAAACCTATATCGGTAATTGTTTGGAAAAAAATAATTGAGTCAAAAGTATTAAACAATCATTTTCGAGTAGATAATCGAAAAAAAAATACGATTACCACGCTAAAGGATATAATTTATTTACTTTTTATTAAATAATAGAAATAAAAAGTGATAGTAGAACATTGAATTGTTTTCTAAAAGAAAACAACTTTATACACTAACTGAATATATTTAGATATGAATATTTTATCTATGAATCTAAGATTTTTCATGTAGATTAAAGCTAATCTAAGTTTTTTTCTGAAATGTTATTGTCGGCAACTAACGATTTTCTAAAGGCTTGAGTTCAAAATAAAATCAACAATTTTCATCTATCGTTTGTTTCGTGTACCATGTCAACAATTCGTTGACTACAACAATATTCGCATTTTTATTCGATCTTATGCCCATTGGTCTGTTCACCTTCATGAATTTTTATATTATCAATTGAACTTTTGCTTGACATCTGCATTTACTCTGTTACATTCCTTATTTTAATTGTTGGTTTTGTCTTAAACATTCTGTTTGCTCCGTATATAATAGCATATAAGTTGTCATCATGATGTTCAGATGCTTGAAATCCTGCAAATATTTATCGTTACAGTTCAAGCGAAGCTTTAATTTCGTACGAAACGTTTTCAATGATTTTTCAAATTTTTTGATTATGTTACTGGGGTTCTGGTCATATTGACGATAGAGCACCGATCGATTGTACATATTATTGTTGTACCGAATTAGGAGTGGCACTTTAACTTTAAACTTTAAAAAAACGTGCATCAAGTTTAAAGTCAACGTTAAACTTTAAGAGCTAAAGTTCAAGTATAATACTTTAAAACTTTAACTTTAATAAAAGTACTGTAAAAATGAAAAATAATTTTAAGCTCTTTATGTGCAATTTTATGTGGTTTTTAGAGTAACTTTAAACTTTAATAAACAGAGTTTAAAGTTAAAGTTTTAAAGTATTATACTTTAACTTTAAATCTTAAAGTTAAAAATTGACGTTAAACTTTAATTTTTAAAGTAAAGTTAAACTGTCACCCCTATACCGAATATCATCATGCATATAATCAACCAGTATGCATTAAAATAAGATGATCAACCATGCATTATACTCGGAACTATTAATTAAAAAAATATTTTTCGAATATTATTTCTTATGGTGTAAAATATTTTATTTCTAATAGTAATAATAATTAATCCCACGTATCATATTCGAGATGTTGTTCGATGAATCAAATCTCTCCTGATGTTTGTGTGAAAGAAGAAAGTTCCATATTTGGTATTAAACACAATGTATGAATGAGATCTTGTTGTAAAATAGGGCCCTAGCTTTTCGAGACTGTTTGATCTAGATTATCACTTAGTTTAGAAAGGCCAGAGATAAACTCGTGCTTTATCAGATTAAAAGATCGTCAGTATAGCACACTGATCATGGCAAGAAATCAAGAACTACAATGTATTGATTGAGTATGTATCTTGTGGTTTGATAATATTAACAAAAAATTTACACAGTTATTTAAAGTTAATAACTAGTTAAGTACTCATGAGAAAAACGATACTAATACAACTGAAAAATAGTATTTAATTCGATAAAATAGGGATCAACAAAGTATTGTCCCAGCTGTTTTTCTTACTCTATGACTCATTCAAAAAGACTAGAAAATGATATGCATTGTATTAATTAAGAACTTACAAAAAGCACGAATATAATTGGCGATAAATCATGGAATACTGATGAAAAACAAATGTTGTTTTATTTTCTAAACCTACTCTAATGCCTCTGGCCTATTTTTACAAAAGTTCATTTGCGTAATCGCTATTTCTGAATTAAGTAACAGAAACGTTTTTCCATTGGACAATATTGCCTAGGAAACATTTTGAATAATCAAATGAGTATAAGTTTATTATTGTAGTACTTAGCTTTAACGAAAACTTTTATCAAATAATGCTCTTCACTGAAAATAGCATTAATAATGCAAGGTAAGATATATCTTATCACTATTCATTCGAATTCACTTGAAAACAAGTGGTGTGAATTGTTTCAGTTTCATTTACTAGCCGTCAGTATATAACATAAGGTCAGCTGCTCACAGTAGTTTACGTATTATTTTTAACTCATAACATATAATCTGAAGATAGTTGCATTCTAAGGTAAGTCAATTCATATTGGAATTACAGGAATAGATCCCAATGATGTAATATAAGTGTCTTATAAAACAAACAAAGTCGTTCATTGTAGGATATGAAAAATTTCTGTGATTTCCACATTATTACGTGCTCTTTCCGTCGTCTGTAATCTTCAGTATATTTTACAACGCGGCGAAATCTCATTCACACATTCCCAGTCGTGCAAAGCCTTTCTGATCCATTCGGAAGTGTTCATATTGATATCTGATTTTTATAAATTACTTCAAATCACCATATTGTATAATTTTCCTCTTGAAAACGTTGACGAACATGAAAACGCACTTCAACAACGAGAACCAAACCAAGAGCGGCTTTTTAATTACAAGTTTGAGAAATTATTACAGCCGTTCTCTAGAACAGAAGCTCATCTTATATTAGAAAATTGCCTGTAAGTACTTCAACAGGGTATAGCAGAAGACCACAAATTTACATTGGATTTGAAGTTTCAATGCTACTATTTTTGTCAGACATAGGAATGTTATTGTTACGCTTCTCCCCATTTTCTTTCTTTTCCCCCGAATCGAAATTCCTAAACGCGATATAAATATCATGATAAAATACCAGACAAGCATAACTATCCTAGACGTGATAGTATTAATGAGAATCGAAGATTGTTAATGGTAAGTGAGATTAGCTCTTGCCATATTAGTTATTTTGTTTTTACCTTCCTAAAATTAAGATCAAATAAACAATAGAAAAGGATTTTTTGCGACAGATAAAAACACAAAAGACCTATTCTAACAAAAAGATATCTTAATGGGTATTCTTTCTTATTGCCAGCACATCACTTCGTCATGTATAAAATGATTGAAGAAACAAGCTAATACACGGAGAAGCATATGCAAAAATGTCTTCTTTATAGTTCATTCTGATCCTTGGTTTAACTTCTTTTTGTGAAGTACTCGCTAAAAATTTAAGCGAAAGCTATCAAAAAAATGTTTCCTTATGATTTATTTTATCTTTAATTTATTACAAAATTATTCTTTTAGTTTCAAGAAAAACTTTTATTTGTCTTTATTTCAGAAAGACAACGATTTTATTTATATCTATTTATTTTTATAACTAGAATTCGAAATAATATATGATTCCTAGGTGGACACAGACATGCGATACTTTTAGTCGTATATCGAGTTTGATTGTGATTTTCTTCTGAAATGCAATGAAAAAAAGGATATTAAACTCAAAAGAAATAAAAACTTTTATCAAGATCTTAATATTTTGTGAAATGCACATTCTGTTAAGGGGTTTTACTCTAAGTTGCTTTGTTCTGCGATGGTCTCTAAAAAGAATGTACAGTAATAGGAAAAAAACAATAAATATTTTCGAAAATAATTGTTCGTTTTCTTTCTGTATTTAATACATAAGTATGTTTCATTTAATCTTTTGTTCCCTTCATGAGGCCGAGTGATAATCAGCAAAAGCTGGAGAATCGTTTATGAATCATTTTTCTCTAAAAATCTAACGTGTATTTCACACCAGCATGGTATCACCTATTTCGATGTATCAATCGTTAGTTATGATTTAACTAATTTATAAGCTTTTTCCTTTCAGAACACATGGATGATATTCCAGTAATCCAGGGCGATGTAATAGTTCACGAATGCATTACACCATAAGCTTCATTCTTTTGTTTAGATCGCGCGAAATAATGGAGAAATAACGCGTATTGAAGGAGAGCTGTCACAACAACAAAGTAATTTCAATGATCCCAATCTTCGTGATGATGAAAAACGAATTATTGAACAACGCATTCATGATTTAAAACAACAAAAACAAGACTACATAATGGCTAATGAAACATTAGAGCGAAAGATCAGTATGGAACAGAGCATCAACCAGGCCGTGTTTTTGTAAGCCAGGCCGGTCCGTGACAGGCCTTTGCATTTCAAGCCTGCCTGTGCCTGTCAACTAATTTGTTTGGCCTGGCCTGCCTGCCTGTCATTTTCTACGGGGTGAAATCTTAATGCCAATTCAGCATTACGCCAATTGTACTTTTCGCCAATTGGCGAATATCAACTAGTAGTTCGCCNGAAGAAAGACAAATGAAATGTTAACACATAGGTTTAACAAAAACAATAAAGACTTTAACAGTCAATAATAAGTATCTGAACAAGGGGTGGCACTTTAACTTTCAAACACTTTAAAAAAGTATTAAAGTTTAAAGTTGTAGTTAAAACCAATAGAAAATTGATCGTGAAGAGCCAAAATTTATTTTTCACTTTAACTCTGGTTTTTCGAAGTTAAAGAGTTAAAGTATTTTACTTTAATTAAAGTTTAAAGTATTGCTTTAACTTTAATTTTTAAAGTAAAGCTAAAGTGCCACCCCTGATCTAAACAATAATCGATCAGAAAGATCTTAACAACAATCAATAATAATAAAATATAGATAAATGAGAACATGAAGAGTGAATAGATAAAGAAGAGGAACTATGCGATTTGAGCTGAACATTAGTCATCACCTCGATCAATCACAATGAAGACAGAACATTATTCTATACTTCTGCCGATCACTAGCGTTACGTTTAATTTGTTAAAAAAAAATATATTAAAAAAAAACTATATTTATGAGGAATATAGACAGGCCAGGCGGCCTGGTGTTTTTAAGCGGCCTGCCTGGCCTGACTGAGGGGTCGGCCTGGCCTACCTGTGACAGGCCAGGCCTAAAAAATGTGGCCTGTGCCTGTGACAGGCAGACAGGCCCAGGCAGGCAGGCAGGCCTAGTGGCCTGGTTGATGCTCTGGTATGGAATATCTTGCATCAAATATATCCAAATACTAATTTTTCCTTTTTTTAGCTCAAATACAAAACCAATCGGCAAGAGAAAATAAAGAAAATAATTACTAATTATTAACATAAAAACGCGTCGTGCCATTTTATCTCTTCTTATTAATGTGAATGAACATTATTCCTTATCTCATTGATCATTCATCGCAAATAAACTATTGTTTTCTTTATTCATTGTATTGCAAAATAATAAAATAAAAATCAAACTACAGCAAAGGAAAATATATGTAAAAGTCCTTCGAACCAACGATTTCTCTCCAAGTTTTTAATCGTGTCACTTTGGCACAATTCCGTCGTGTTAGTTCTCGTGTGAAATCTTCTGTTACAACTCTTAAATCTTCATATCGAACATGTAATTCAGTTAAGGAAGGTAGATGCGTTTTGGTTTCATCTAACAATTTTTCAACATAATGGATGCCTACTCTCGTAATATCAAGGAAAGCCAAACGAGGATATTCAACTATTTGATGTGGTTGGACGATGTCAGTTGATTTCTTCGAATAATGTGACTGCGATGAAAGATCGCTAATATAGAAGCGTTGTAATCTTGGAAACGCTTGAGCTATTCGTAAGAAGAATTCATGTTCAAATGGAACCATATCACGCACACATAATTCGATGACATTTTTGAATACAATGTTTGGAAATATATTACCGATACTCAGGAGCTTGACGAACTCAAAAGGAAGCGTAAAAACATGATGTGCAGCTGTGCAAGCAGAAAACGAAACAATATTCGATACTTCTTGATATGCTGTATTCGTATAATTTTGTTTAACATTATTATTGGATAAATAACGAAGCAAATCATTTTTATTGTTCTCCGTACTAAGATAAAAGTTGAATGAGTGAAGTCGTGACATATTCACAGAAAATTCATTTATAAGATAAATCGGATCAGTGTAAACACTTGGACAAGCGATACGCAAATATAAAGTTAATTTTTCCAGGTATAACATACGACGAACAAGCGATACAAATTTATCATTATATTCTTCAATTAAACCATAATGTATTAATGAAAAAACCTTCATTTTCGGTAGTTCATTCTAAATAATGAAAATGAAAATTAGGTGAATGTGTTTTAAATAAAATAAAAAACATTATGCTACCCAATGGGAAAAAACCAGCTCCTGATGGCTCCACAGGATTCACGGTCTGCTTTCACCTTGATGTTATCGATTGTTTTTCTAGAAAGACTATTCTATTCGATAATTGTAATAGTTCAAATATGATACTAACTAATGAATCAAGTAAATAAATATTTGTTTTCGCTGTATCTATCTTAATTACTATTTAGTACATGTCTATTGAGTTTCAAATTACTTGGATGTGAAAGATCTTGTCATAAAAACTACAAGTAAAGAAGTAACAGTTGAGAGTTGATAACTTATACATTCGTTCATTATTATTAATTTGTTTGGATTATGGCAGTAAGAATCAATTATCTATCTGTTCCATCGTATAAGTTAAAACTTGATGAATTCGATTCTCACGAGTGATAACTTATTATCAGACATGCTTAAAGAATATCAAAGAAATTGTACGTATCTATTTTCAAATTTCTCTAGTGCTCAAAATTGAAAATATCTCTCGCCTCTAAAGATTGGCTTGAGCCAATTTTTCGTAGACTCGGTTCCGCTTTTTTGGATTACAACTAAAGAAGCCTACCAAGTTGTGGACAATTGATAAATCCGTATCCAGACAGTAAATTCGAACAATAAATGTAGACAAGTGTTCGAGACGCCCATCAAGTAAACAAAGACAATCAGTGAAATATGAGACATTAATACATAAATAAGTAAGCGTTGACGATGAGAAAGTATTCGATGGTAAATAACAAATTGATAAACCTGGATATGCAGGGATCATTGTTCCAGTCACATTCAGATGATTCAGATTCTTGAAGGAAGTTAAAACCCGAGCAAAAATGTTTTTTGTATAAACTTTCAATGATCCTACTTCACGTTCATAATCTTTAACAAAAAGATCAAGTTTTGTAATCTGTCTTTTGAAGATATGCCGAAGCGACGAACCATCTAAATTAAAATATAATAAAGAAGCGTCATCAATAATCTATTCTATGCAGTATCGTTGTACTGTGCTGCTTCAGTTGATGGAATGTAGGATACTTCCTTACCTGCGAAATAACGTGAGGAATTGTCACGTTGAAAATTTATGATTTTCAACTCAGTCAAATTTGGATAATGAGCAGCAAGAAGAATACGTTCCATGAACGCTGGTTCAACAGTGAGACATTTCACATTTTCATGAACTTGAGGTAATATATAATTGAAAAACCGATCAAGTATTGAATCAACCATCGTCGTATTATGAACAATTGATACTAAATTTAAGGTTCTAGAAAAAGTTTCTTCTCGTGCTAAGCTGTTAAGTCGTTCATTATCAATACCAAGTAATGCATAAAGAACGTCAACGTTGTCGAGTTTCTTCAATATATTCAATAGCATCTCATCAGGTAGATCAAGAAGATGAACACTAGATCGATTCATGTTTAATATCGACTGTAATACTCTTGTCAATATAGATATGTATATATTGATGAATGTTCTTTGTGTCCCTAATGACCATTGACATAAATGAAGAATAGAATGGCGGAATGAACTCATTTGAGGAAAGAAAACAAGATTACATCGATGCATCACCCAATGAAAACATTGACGTACATACATATAACTTTTCATTTGATGTTCGGTTATGCCGACGTCGAAAAATATGTCATGTTCGAAAGCGAGGAGAAAATATGTTGAAAAATGAAAAGCTGAGGAAGTTTTGTTTCTCTGGTAGATAGAATTAATTTTTATTGAAGCCTTAGACGTTTCAATAACAGATTTGTACTTAGTTCACATTAGATGATTGAGAATTTTTTATCACACGGTCATTTTTTGATAAAATTCTCCATGGAAATACTTTTCCAAAAAGCGTGTATCGGTTCATAACGGTGTTGTTCTGGAAGTTTGGGTGTAGCTGCTCTCTATTATGTAAATTCATAACTACACCCACTTTCAGAAATAAAGGGCACTATATTTTGACAGTCTTGCACTTGTCATGCCCCTGAAGTTTTTAATAATGAATTAAAACTCCAATTTTCATATGATTTTACTTTACAATTTCATTCGATTCGTTTCAATTATGAAGGAAAAAAACAAGCAATATTGTACATCTCGAAATTTTCTTATCATCATCAATATTAGTCTTTAACAGCTGTCTTACCTCTTCCAATACTCGATATGATGAACTAAAAATATGCTTGGATATAGCTGAACTTACAGAAGTTCCAAGTAAGTGATCATTCATAAAGATCGCTGGAGTTATCTACTTCTACAGTGACTGTTTATAGTAGAATGGGTTTATCCTCTATGCTATCACAGAATTTGATTACTCGGTTATAGTTTGACAGATTACAGTACTCATACCTTAAAACCTGAAGCTGTCAATTTGCATTTGTTCTATTAGATTCTTGATTTATTGTTTTCATTTTTACTTCATGCATGCTGTCATATAAGTTTTCATCATGTTCAGATATTTGTAATGATGCAAATGTTTGGCAATACAATTTTTTTGGCTTGAACAGTACCTATGCATGTGATATAACTGTGGAAAAACACTAAATCTTAGGAACTATTTTATTTGTGCAGACGATCGATTTGGAATTGTTTCAGAAAAGTTCATGGCTGATCCTATTTAACAATAAAAAAGTGAAAGCTGGATCTTGATCGTAAATGAAGATGTGAATTTAATACACATTATCTAAATTGACTTGGGAAAAATAATTTTCATACAAATGTTCAAAGACGATAGTCGGTTATTCTTGAGAAAAGAAAGGATGAAAAATGTTACCAGTTTCAATAAAAATTTATTACTAGATGTTTCTGAAAGAGTTGAAAAAGAAATTACCTTGATTTTTTCTTATTTTATGTCTCATTCGGAAAGAAAATGACACGCATCAATTTTATTAAGAGCTTTCGGAAAACAATTAAATAATCGATAACAGAACATGCAATGCTGGTTGCAGAAGGAAGAAAAAGGTTCTATTTTCTTCGCTTATTTTTATGTATTTAAACTATAAAAATCAGTTTAGTTCTGTAATTTTATTCCCAAAGTAAGAATTTCGAAATGTTTCATCGAGAGATTATTTTTTTTGAGAATTGAAAACATGAATGAAAGGAAAAGATAGATAATGATTTGTTTTCAATGGTTAGTATTAATCTGGAGGAAATTTGAATAATCATTTGAGCAAAATAACTGCTGTAGCATATAGTTGAAGCTATCGATTAGTCCTATAAAAAAGAATTTCTTGTCACTTAGAATATCATTAATAATAAGCGGCAAAAGAGATTTAGGAAGATACTTTATTCTTTCGTCCTTTATCAGATTTTAAGCCAGCTCCGTATGTGAGCAGATATGGGCAGCTCCGACTCCGGAGCGGCCGCTCCTTGGAGCTGAGCGACTCATCAGAACGGTGGAGCTGGAGCGGAGCGCGTTTTGAAAAAAATGGAGCTGGAGCTGGAGTCGAAGCGTCCTTTTTCTGTTTAGCTCTAACCATACGCTCCTTTTCCGATTAATTTCGATTATAATTGATTAAAATTTGATAAAACAAATCGATTTTAATTATTTTTGTTGATGATTCATGAAAAATCTTCAGCTGTTATTCATCAATCTGCACGAATCATAATCAATTTAGTTCATCAAATTTTTATCTTTTTTTTATCTGTAACACTTTTATATGGGTTTTGTTCTGTGAACGAAGACGGGGAATTAGCGAAACAAAAGCTCGTCGTCTAGTATTCAATGTAATGAATGCGTCATTACTGCATTTTAATCACTGACAACACTTGAGATAATGGCTGACCATTCATTTAGTTGATTTTTCTATGACTGATTGAACTTCGCTATTGTTAGTTAGAGAATGTACGAACACGACGCCGACAAAGAGAGAAAATTAAAGCAAATAAAATGTGAGAGATTTGACTAATGATAGCAGAGAACAACATTTTTCATTCAACTGAAAGTTGAAGGAACAAACTAGGGAGTGGGTCTTGATTTTGATCTAAACTAAGCCCACATACACTCTCTAAGAATATGTTCTCAATGTAAACTTTACTAAAATGCAAT
>OENM01000706.1:38861-56421 GCA_900239745.1 Rotaria magnacalcarata
GAAACGATAAACTTTAGTGTGAAATGATTTCCGCTAACTGATAATTTTGAATTCTCTACGAATCTCTACTTTTTACATCGAAAAAATGTAACTTATGGAAAAAAAGTAGGGATTCCTGGACAAAATTTAACCCCTTCTCACCATATTTGTCTACCTTGAGAATGAAGAAAGTCTGTCGCAACATCAAATTTTGATCATAAGTGCAGGTTTTTATGCTTTATCGACTGGAGATCTCAAAAATAACAGAAAAATTGTGCAACAGGATGAAAAATTAAGAACACGATTAATTTCTATCAAATTGCAGCAAGGAACCACCGCCACTAAAATATATAAGATCATAAAATCAACAGATATAATCCATCTTCTACAGCTTAATGAACTGTACACACCGTAAAAAAAGCTATGCATCTCCGCTCTTTCTTTCGACTCACAAATTCACTTCACAAGATGTATGAGTCGTTGCAAGGAGGTGAAATTTCACATAAATTTTGAAATCAAAAGAAAGAGCGGATACCCATAAGTTTTTTACTGTATGCACAGCTAATAAGCTTTGCAAGATGGGCTACATATCAGTTGATTTCAAGATCTCATATATAATCGTAGCTGTGGTCCCCTACAGCAATTTTATAGAAATTATTATTATTCTTAACTTTTCACCCTGTTACACAACTTTTCTATTACTTTTGCTGTCTCCAGTCGATAGGGTTTGAAAAACTACGCTTACGATCAAAATTTGACGTTGTGGCAAGGCTCGCTTCGCAACAGACTATTAAGGAAAAAAATGATACATTAAAAAAACGGTCAATTTTTACTACCGAATCGTTATCTCTTTTTTCTAAAGGGTTCATTTTTCGGAGTGAAAGGCTCAGAGTGGTGAAGATCTCAACATTTTCGGTTAGTAAATATATTTTCTACTTAATTTATAAACAAATGCTATTTTATAACAGTCCCAACAATGAAAAATAGTGTCCACCGAGTGGTCTCAGCTACTTCGGAAGCAACGTAGTTTTGACACTTCTAATTACGATATTCGTAATCAGTACACTTAAATCCACAATTACATCTGACTTTGGCTCGTGATGAAACAAATTTTTTCTTTCATGATACCTGAGGGGTACCCCAGGCAAAAAAATCGTCAATGCTGATTTTCGAGAAACAAAGTTGAAAAAAGTGACCGAAAACGATCCCTGATTAATAATTGATAGAAATAACTCACATATGAGAGCGGCCGCAAAACGGCCTTATCCGCTCTCCTCCTTTCTCCTAAAAATGTTCTTTCCGTGGTTCACATTGTAAGCCTCTTTTCACTTCGAGTATACTCTTTTTTTGAACTTTCCCTTAATCATTTTCTAGAGGAGAAAAATCCCAACGATATAAGACAAAAGCATCTCTGGGTCTACATTTAATGACAGGATGGCAAACGAAACAATGGAAAAAATTCACATTTTTTCTAGTCGAAAAATAGCCAGTCATCGATAGTATTTTCCCAATAAAGTGAGTTTTGCTCATTGAACAATAATATGTAAACATACTATTTTGTTCAACTTTTTACGCTCTATCTTTTGGTATATTAGACTAAAAATTTCATTAATCTTCTGTCAGCTGAAATATTTCAACTGTATACTGATCATTTTTGATCTTTTTTTCAAAAAATATTGTTAGCCCTCGACAGTAAAATCGATTTAACTTTTCCCCTGCTCCACCAAATGAACTAAAAATTTGTATTTCTAGGTTTTAAATGATGCTGAACAAGATGGAAATATGAAATCAAAAATCTAAATTTTATCGAGTGCCTCGGTATATGGTATGATCCTCGATAATCTCATGAACTCTCTCTTAAGTAGAAGTACCTAGAGTGTGACACCATAAGAAACAAATAATTAGAAGAAAAAAAACAAGGATTGTTTGCTTCAATAGTTTTCAGTGACATATTGAATATGAATGTTAAAGTGTAGAAATTAATAGGTTCGCCTGACTATTTACAATATAAACATAGTTTATACGCAATCACATCATATACTAGTATAAAGGGTTCATACAACTCTGTAGAAGCAAAATATATTCAGGATAAGTTTTCATTTAATTTTCATGGCATTATAATTCAACTGAACAATCGAAGTTTCCATCAAGGATCAAAAAGGGCAGGGTAGAGCTCAAACAGTAAAGCAAATTAAATAATAAACGCAACAGTTAAAATATTACATTATATCTATTTGTTAGTTTGGAAATATGTGAAGTAAAATAAAATTTTTATAAATGTTTGATCAATTTAAGCTTCTTTTTATTCTGCTCAAGAATATTTAGTGTCACTGCGGCACTAAGAATAAAATCTTAAAGGTAAATATGTCTGAAGGATTGAAGAAATCAAAATTTTTTACCCAGAATTCTCGAAAAATCTCTTATTTCTCAAGTAACAACATGCTTTGCAGAAGTATTATTTTTTAGAGTTGCAGTGATACAAAGCATATTTTCATTTGATAATCAAATGAGCACTCAGTAGATGAAAGAATTCTCTTCTGAACTATTGTAATACGAATCAATAAAAATAATGCTTCTTATTAAAAATCCTATCAGAACATGATTTCTTCTATCAAATAAAGTGGTAGCTATTTCATTAATCAGTCAGTATAGTTTCTATAGTAGCGAGTTTAATTAAAGTATACATTCATATGACACAGCATAGCCGACAGATGTTAATCTTCGTTCGATAATTAACCGAATCAGTTCAACATTTTCCTTTAATGGAGACTAAAAATCATCTTGAAATTATATCTAAATTGCGACAACGTCTTTTACGTCTTATTAAACTAGGCGAACCAAATCAATTACATGCAACAACACCAACAAATAATGATCATAATACTAGACCATCGGTTGATTTAACAGCAAATATTGAAGAATATGTTCGATGTCTTTTCAATACATCATGTTCCTTAGAAAAATTTATTCAAGACGTACAATTGACATTAAATGTTACCATTAAAAGTAGTTTAAGTCTTTTTCTTGTTGAAACAATTCCACTTGCACATCAATATTTACAACAACACCAATATGATTCACTTTCATGGGATACATTTAAAACGATTCCATTACAAGCACCATATTCTGTAGGATTTTCTCATCGAATTTAATAAATATTCATTTTCTATTCGTAGACTATGAACTCTAATGCATCTTATCAATCGACAAATATGACTCGATTGCCATCGTTTCAACAAGCTCGTTTTCGTCTGCCACAGTCATATCCACAATTAATTGACCTTACTTCATCATTGCCAAGTCGATATACACAAGTACAAACATTTATAACACCTAACATGCGAGTAGACGCTAATTCTTATGAACAAAAATTAATTTATCGATTTGCTCGACAGAATTTTCATTTAAATGAATGTGGCGAAAAGTTATTTTTACAAACATTATATACATTTCTTAAACATATCATTCGACGTCTTCGTTTCTTTACTCAACATCGTAGTGATACAAGATTCTTGAATTCCAATGCCTATGAAATGACAAGTAATACACGTGAACAAATACGTTTTCTAATCGAACTAAATAAAATACAAAATGGTGAAACAAATAATAATCTCAATATGAGTATATTTCAACGAAAACCAGAAATGCTAAATATCATTGAAGAAGATTTAAAAGGAACACAAACACGTGAATATCGAACATCTATTATTGAACAATTACGACAAAAAGAAGCCGATGAAACCGCATGTCTTGTCTTACGTGACACTCGTCTGAAAAGAAAAAAGCTAACAGATAATAATCCAAACATGACGCCAATAAGAATTCTTCGAGCAAGTTTACAAGAATTGATTGCTGTTATGGAAAGTGAACCTATTTTAAAACGGTCAAAAACATTACTATATGCTAATGCAAATAGATAATTTTATTATTATTATTATTATTTCGTTTTTTTTCTGATCAAATTTTGTATTAGTCAATCGTCTTGGTCTAGATGAATAAATAAATCAGAGGAGAAAAAAAAATTGTGTACATATAAATCATTCATAAGAAAATCGCATTCTATAGACCTCTGTCGATCAACATATGAACTGGTTGTATTATAATCACTCAGTTAAGTGGCATTACCGAGACTGTCACCTGAATGGTTGAGTGTCAGAATAGAAAAGTACAACAAACATAAAGTCTGGTTTTGTATTGTATATAAATTTTCTCATAATGTTATTTAATCGAACTAAATATTTTCGATTTATATCAGAAATATTTCTTCAACAAAGACGATCATATACCGAAATACGTCAATTAGAAGAATTACAAAGGCTTTATGATTTATTAAAACATGAGTCTCTATGTAAATTTTTATTTGTTTTATTTTTCCTTATTAAATTAAATTTATTATTTTTTCTTTGAATTAGCCTCCACACATGGTTATTCCAAAAAAATGGATCCTAATGGAATATTTTCTAATAATGAATTAGATTTACAAAAAATAAAAGTCTATGGTTTTGATTTTGGTTTGTTATATCGAATTGATTATAAATATAAAAATTATTCATTTTTCTTTACACAGATTATACATTAGCACGATATAAACCAGCACTACACTCGTTAATTTATGATAATGCTAAAACATTTCTTGTCAAGAATTTACGAGTAAAGCGTCTTATTATTTCTCTAAGTTAAAAAATAATAAATTTCTACTCTTGTTTTTGAAAGTATCCCGATCAGTTAATGAATTTTTGTTTTCGACCTGGCATGGGTGCACGTGGTCTTCATTTAGATATCAAACGAGGATGGTTAATGAAAGTTGATAGTTATCATAATATTCAATTGGGTACCGTTTATCGGTAGATATTTTACAAAACAAAAATTCATGTAAGATAATTTGATCTTTCTATTTAGCGGCATGAATGCAATACCAGATGACGAAGTAATAGCTGCACATCATGGTACAAAACTATCAGTCGATGTCGTTGGTTATCTAGGAAGAACAACGAATATGTTTCAATTTGTTGATATCTTTTCAATACCAGAAATTACACTTTTGCGAGATGTTACTCAAGTATATCATAGAAGTTTTATTTTTATTTTAATAATAATTTTTTTTTAGTATTTTATTGATAATGGTATTCCATTTGGTTCCGAATATGTACATTATGATGTTTCGGTTTGTTTAATAATGAACCGAAATCAAGTAATTTAATCGGTTCTATTTTCATTAGGAAGCGGTTGCTGCATTTCATAAAAGTGGAATGATGCATCAAATAGTTGGAGAAGATGTCGGTGAGTTTTATTAAAAATGAATTTACCAATGAATATTAGCTATATGGGAATGTTTTTAGAAACATATTTTGAAGAAAATGTTCGATTAAAACCATTTCTACAACGTCTTCACGATGGAAATAAACAAATATTTTTAATAACAAACAGTACTTATTGGTATGTGAACCGTGGCATGACCTATTTACTTGGAGACAATTGGCGAGACTTCTTTGATGTTATTATATGTCAAGCTAGAAAACCATCATTTTTTGGCGTTGAAAAAAGGTTTACATTTCGTGCTTATTCTATTGAATATGGATGATTTATTGTTTGATTTTAGACCATTTCGAGAAATTGATGTAAATAAAAATTCTAAATCATGGAATCTAGTAAATAAATTAGAGCATGGAAAGGTTTATGTGGAAGTAGGTTCTTGATATTGGAAAATGAGCGCTTTGAGAATGTTCGATTTATTATAAGGGTAATCTTGCTAATCTCATTGAAATGACACATTGGAAAGGAAACGATGTTTTGTATATTGGTGATCATATTTACGGCGATTTAGCAGTGAGTTCATTTTTATATACAAGAATAATATTTAGTTATATATTATTAGGATTTATTTCTTAAATATGGATGGAGAACAGGCGCGATTTTAGAAGAAGTTGAAGTAATTAAGTGATTTATTTCGAATAATTCAAAAGTATTGGATTATTTCTTTCTTTTTAATTAAAGGATGAAATAAATATAATGAACTCCGATTCATTTCAACAAACAATTCAATGGGTAAAATCAATTTTAAACAAAAGCAAAAATTCAATATTTCCTAACAATTATTTCTTTTTAGCTAAATGTTCTTCAATGGCTTATCAATCAGTTACAAGTAAGATTACTTGAAATCAAAAAAAATACATTTTATATCGTCGTATATGTAATCGTTCTTATAAACATGGGAAGTGTTTTCGTAATCTGAGACGCCGGAAGAACAACTATGAATACTGCTCACTTATATTTATTTTATTGCGTTGTGCACCTAAAAAAATTAAATGTATCAGTGACACTTGGAATAGTTCCACGATAGAAGCATGAGACTCCCCGTCATAAATTGAGGGCAATAGTTCTGAACTGGAGCAGTTACACTCCATGAATCACTACTATTTTTGATGAAACACGAAGTTTCTATTTTGAATACAAGGGCAAGCTACTAAACTCTTATTGCAAGCAATAACTTGACTGTATTTATTTACACATTTAATGCAAATAAGTTCGATGAGTATATTTTTCATAAAGGTAAGAACTCGCAAATTGATGAATCATAATCGCAGTACACGTTGAATGATCAAGGACAAGTTGGTGCGTTCGATCAAGGTTTATTACTGCGCAAATGCACTGAAAATACGAATTCAATATAAATAAAGAAAATATTAGATTTCATGAGAGAACGACTATTTTTGTTCATGAATTAATAAAGCCGCGCAAGTGAAAGATAATCAAGATTATCACAAAATAGAATATCATCTTTTCATAGATTATTGTGGTTTATGTTACAAGAACATCAGTAAACATTGTTTTATTGTTTTTTAAAATTTAAGGTCATTGCTGGCTCTGAAGCTGATCTTTTAATGAAAAGTTGGGTGACTGAACGAGAAGAAGAAAAGTAGGATTTGCGATGTTTATTTTTCTTTTAAAATTGTTTTTCTTCGTTCAAGAGCAAAATCTCGTGATTTATTTAATCCATATTTTGGTTCTGTCTTTCGTACACATACTGTACCAACCTATTTTCATCGACGTCTAGCTCGTTTTGCCGATGTTTATACATCAAATGTTTGTAATTTCCACCATTATCCGGTAAAAAAGAATTATTATTAATTGTACAGTTTTTATTTTCATTCATATTTATTCTAATATAGCTGGACTACATATTTTTTCCACGTCGTGTGGCATTAGCTCATGAAAATGTTTTACCAACTCCAGATATCAATTTGCTATTAATGGAAACTGCTCGGCATGCAATGCGTTTCGAGACAGCCCCTGTTCAACAAGAAAACTGACAAAAAAAAATGTACCAAAGTTTTATTTATCCCGATTGGCTTTCCGTTGTATTTTTATATTGTATTTTTTTCTTTCTATTTATATAGAATAGATATTTTGTTTTGATATATCTATATATATAGATATAGATATAGATATATCGAAATAAATAAAGTAATTTTTACAGATAAAATTTCTTCGTGTATAGAATTTTATTTTATCCTGATAAAATGTAACAAAAGTTCTTGTAGAAATAAATAAAACTAAATTTCAATATTCTTTTGCAATTAATCACTGATGATACATGTATTGTAGTATTACTGGAAAATTTGAAACCCATAAGTTTTAGTTTTTTTTTTCTAGTTTTTATAAACGACAGGTAAAGCCAAACTAGGCACAAGTTTGATATTAGCTTGATGTATAAGAGCTTGAACGATAACTACTGCAAACATCATAACTATGCCCTCGAACACAGTTACATTGAAAAAAAAACAACAGAAACAATCAATGAATTCAATTCAATAAAAATATATCTAATTCGATTTCCATATTTATTATTAAACAATACATTCGATTGGAATAGCAGTAGAATACACGATACATTATCGAACATACCAGACAACATTTTTGGTTATGGTTTCAGACCATTTTTTATTGATCTGATCAAGAAACGATTAAAGAACTCGATAGCTTAGCTTGGACCAACATCTATCAAAATCTATTGAATGTAATGATGATATTTGGAATAGATAGCTAATGAATCATATTGTCTTCCTGTCACTAAAATTAAATAGAAATTTCTATCAAAAGAATGCAACTCGAATGATATATTTATGAAAATTATATCTGATTATATTCAATTCAATAGATAATTCCTCTATTCAATTTTTTATTAAATTATCATGATGCATATCTATAAGAATATGGTCATACAGTTTTTAACGAAGACGATCAAGTCAATCGTGTAGCTATACTTTCATCGATTGATTCTAATCAAAAATAAAATGCTTCATCGTTTATCAACTTTCAAATATTTTGCTAAGAATAGAAACCACAGTAGAAGTGTAAGTAAACTCGATCCATTTTTCTAAAACTGAAAATTTTGAGCTTGGTTTCAAGATATTCAATGAAATATTTTATTTTACATACGTTAGCACCGAGTTTACTCATAGAGATATAAAGTTCTTCCATGAGAAGGAACAATAATTCATATGGTTATACAGCTTAGAATATAAATGATTATACGGTTCAAGCAAAATCCCTCGAGGCTTTTCAATATAATGAGAAAAAGAAAATGCCAATTATAGTTCATTCTTTTCCTCTTTTCTCGGTTTTTTTTCTTTGTTTCTTATATCCTTTTTTTTCTTTCTTTCATGAATTCATTAAAATCACATATAATTTTTTTCTATCATTCGACATCGTAGTGATCGTAACACGAACAATCCGTCTTTTCTGTTGTAGTTGTTATAATCGGCACATTGAATAGAAATCTTAATAAGATGACGTTGACTTGATTTTTTTTTGTTTTCAATGTCAAGGTCGAAAAAAATGTATATAATCGACAAACTTATTCGATCATACTTCCGTATCGTTTGTTTTTGACTCGTTATTCATAGATATAACCTAATTGAAATTCTAGCGGCATACTATGCATCCGTTTCCGCTCGATAATCAAACTGATTTATTTGAAAATTTTCATTATATTCATGTTCTTTCGCTTTTCGAATCAACTCTCAAGGTCTAAAACAAAAGCAAAAGCGAAGCTCGATTTTGACAACATCAACTTAAAACAAGCAGAAACGAGATGACTAATGAAGATTATGGAGATGAAATGCTAACAGTAGGAACATTACACATGATGCAATCACTCGCGCCGCCCCATGATCAGAGAGCATATACCCTAGGGATAGATATGAGTCTAATAGTAATAACTCAGCAAGAAGCTTATAAAACTCCGGACGCAACTTTCGTACTGTAATTTTATAGTGGACCACAAAGAAGAAACTTACTTCAGTTGATCTCATGCGAAGCTAATCATCATTTTACTGATCTATATGAATGTTCATTCATTTCATGTCAATTTTGAAAATTATCAACAAATGGAAACATATCAGATTGACTTCTTTTTGTCTTGAAAGCTATCCTTTCGATCATATCTTATAATGATTTCTGTGGTGATTAAGCTATTCCTTCGGGTTAATGAACAATGACGATAAGATTTGACAAGTATGTCTTTCTAATTTCACTTTTTCTCTTCTTCTTCACTTTTAATAATATAGAGTATTCAGCGTACACGATTGCTAAGGCCATTTAGTATACGTTCAATCATGTAAGCCTGAAAATATATAGAACAAAAACGTAGTGTTTTTAGTTTGTTTGTGGTTTTCCATAGAAGACATCAACTATTTATATTAAATATCTATAAATCTGTCTATATGTCTCTTTATTCTATATGTTTCGATCTACTTCTGTTTATATGTTCATATATTTATATCGCCATTTTCTCGTCATCAGTGCCATCCGCTTTCTTCTCCTTTTTTTCTTTCTGTGTCTCTCCCTCTCCCTCTCTCTCTCTCTATCTGAGAAGAGAAACAAGAGAAAAAAGGAAGAAAAAATTGTTCAGTTCCATCGATCTCACTCGTTCGCTTGCACGTCCATCATAATTGCTATGAAAATGCTCCCTCGAGAGTAGATGGGTTACATACACGCAAATAATTATTAGAACACTATCATATTTATTCTCACAATAACAAAAAATCAACGATCAACGAGAACAAACCGACTAAATAGATACATTATTCAAACACAATCGTTAAGCATGCACTACGGATGGTTAACTTTGTTGCTTTGATCTTTTTCTTTATCTGTATTGTTGGTAAGTAACGATTAGATATTAAAAACTTGATCAAAAAGAAAAAAGAAAACGGTCCGTGTATGTAACGAAAATGACGCCAATTGACAATAGTGCACTGAGCACCATATGCAACTTGAGAATGATTCGTGACTGAACGGTCAATGCGTAGCGTGTGTTTTATATAAAATCAATGTCATTGTATTGTTTGACTTGAAACAATTCTTGAATACAGCTTGGTCACAGATAGAAATGATAGAACAGATAAGCTATGTTCACGCCAAACAATACAATCAGACAAACGGCGTCAACTTTACTCTCTATCTTCCGTTTTCTTCTCTTCAATGTATTCATCATTGGAAGCTTTGCTTGCTCTCTTAGTCTTCGTTGCGACTCGAATTTCAATGACATAGTGCTCAAGTGATTCGTTAGATTTTATTTAGGAAAAAGAACGAGAAGCAAATCGACAGATAATATGAGTGAGGCGGGACAATGGACATTATTTGAAGCATCTTGCGTGCTCAATTTCAAAGGAACTTTCTAATCGGAGTCTATGATCTTTCAGCAGAAAAAAAAACAAGAAGTTAGATCATCATATCTTTCCTTATGTTCATTTAGAATAACTAAGACAGAAGAAAAAAGAAAGGCATGCAATGTCCGGCTTATATTATTGCTCTTCTCTCGTTTATTTCTCATCTAGGTGCTCATCATGCCTTAGCTATTGAGCAACAACCATTTGAATTATCGACTGCATCCGAACAAGAACATACTATAACCAGTGTACTTATGCAATCAGTGATATTACCTTGTAAAGCTATTCTACTCATTATGGAACCTGATAGAGTAAAATATAAAATCTACTAGAAAAAAAGAAATCAAGTTTTATTTTCAATTCTAATAGGTTATGTGGTATAAAATTACCAATTTGGGTCAATCATCTCTAAGTGTTGACAACTATTTAATTACAAAAGATTCTCGTTTAAGTGTCGCCTATTACAGTTTTGATCATGGACTTTCACCTGCTAAATGGGATTTACATATAACAGATTTACGTTTATCAGATGCAGCTCGTTATCAATGTCATGTTATACAAAAAGATGGTCGTATTTCAGCTCGATCTAATGTTAAGCTTGTCGTTGAAGGTAAAATCAAGTATGGATCAAAGGAATAATGATTAATTGAGATATTCATATATATACACATATGTACTCAATGTTTATATGAACCGAAGAAGAAGAAGAAAAAGGGGGACCAGACATATCTTATAGACAGAAAAGATAATCACGGTTGAGTAGAAGTTGGAGAGTAAACAGATATATTGCAAGAGTAGAGTAATCAAAAATCAAAACTAAAACATTGAATATAAATACAAAAACGAAAACGAAAACAAATGAGTGAAAAAATTACATTCTAAATACTTTTAGACGTTATTGTTAGAATTCAACCAAGCGATGCTCTTGTTTCTGTTGGTGATAAAACAGAATTTTCTTGTAATTTTACTGGAAAACATCGAATACTACGTGACAAAATAACGTGGCTTAAAGGTAAAAATTTTAAACAAAACATTTTGTTTTAAAAATCATTTTCCTATGTAATAGATGGTAAGCCAATTACATCTGACACCAGTCATGTAACAACATCAACGGAATTAGTCGATGCAACAGTAACTGTTTTACATATCACTGCATCTCGTCCAAGTGATAGTGGTTCATATCGATGTTCCGATGGTCATAGTGTTCAAAGTAAAGAAGCGAGATTATATTTACGTGATGACAATGCACATACTTTTCTTCGTTCATTATCGTCTGCAACTTCCTCTTTTTCAAAATCTTTATCATCTCGAACAGTTTTTCGTTTATTTATATTTCTTTTTTTTTCTTTTTAATAATATCACATTTTACAGTACTCCTACGAAGAAGAAAAAAAGAACGTAGAACTGATATCTTATCTTATTCATTTATTCATCTGTTTGATAAACATAAACACTCAAAACAGCAGAGTCGACATGCTTAACGCTGTTCCATTGAAAGAGCCAGCTCTTCAAATTGAAGTAACATCACCTGAAATTCGTGGCATAGGTTCAAAACGATATGTTGATTATACAGTGAAAGTAAAAACAACATTGCCAGTATTTAGTCAACATGAATCTGTTATTCATCGACGTTACTCAGATTTTGAATGGTTACACCATGAATTAGAATCGGCAGATACAAAAATAGCTGTACCACATTTACCTGATAAGGCTTGGCAAAGACAATTACCATTTCGTAAAGACAATGGTCTTTTTCAAGATGATTTCATTGAAGAACGACGACAAGGTTTAGAAGCGTTTATCAATAAAATAGCTGTTCATCCATTAGCTCAAAATGAACGTGCTCTGCATGTGTTTTTATTTGAACCGGAAATTGATTTAACCAAATATGTACGAGGCAAAATAAAAAAATAACTGATATCAATTAAAAGACTTTTATTGCTTGACTTTTCTTTTTTATATTTTAAAAGAGTTGCCATATTTTCTTTTCGTTTTTTATTTGATACATTTTCGAAATTGTTCTATTAAAATATCCTGATTAAGATTCGATCCAATAACAACAAAACAATTTCGTAAATTATCATAATGATTTTCATTTGTGGATATGAATTCATACATTTGACCAACAGCTTGAAGAATTCTATAGGTTGCTTCATTACGTAGACAAAGAACACCCTGAATAGAATCATCAAAGAAAATAATAACAATAAGAGTTCGAGGAAAAAAATTAATCGATTGGTTTACTTTCATTCGAACGATTTCTTGAGTTGTATTTTGTTCGTTCCATAGAATTTGTATAATAAGTTGATCAAGTTCATCAAAATCAAATTCACCGACTAATTCAATTGTAATGGAATTAAGCGTCTAGAAAATTTTGACTAAGAAATCAAATGAAATGATTTATTTATTTACAATATACTTGATATCCATGTAGAATTGATACTGATGATTGATTGTCAATTTTTTTCAAAAGATAATCAGTTGATAAGTTATTACTATATGCACGTCGATCGAGTATATGATTTAGGTCAATACTAAACATATGATTATATTAAATTTTTAAACAAGAAGATACCATAAAATTTACCGTGCACGTGTAGTTTCATATATTTGAGCCGTTACATTAATAGATCTAATAAAAAGAAAATGCTTTGATTGACTGATTGAAATAGTTTATTGCAACTTACCTAACAATTGAAAGTATTTTGATTTTTTCTTCTTCCGAGACTAAATCGATTTTATTGACTAATATGACGTCAGCCATTGCTGCTTGCCTATTTATTAGAAATCTTTCATAGATATAACACCAATTTTTCTTTGAAAATCAAATACCTTAACCATAATGCTTTTGATTGATGACGATCATCTTCATAATTCTATATGTATAATGGAAGAAAATTTGTATTCAAATTTTTTACTTTTAATCCATTGTGAGCATCGATTACAGTTATTAAGCCTATGAAAAATAATCAACACGTTTTCAAAATTTATTTTTTTCTGCTCTCCTACCATCAAGAATTAAATCACTATGTAATTCCTCATCAAGCCAGAACATTTTCACAATTGGTAATGGATCAGCAACACCAGTTGTTTCCAATAGAATATAATCGAAATGATTTCGTCGTTTCTCAAGCAACTGCTCAATAGCTTGTACACCTACATCCCTTTTTCGAAGGGAGTAAAGAAAGAAAAACATAACGAATTGTTTCGTTTTGTTTTGTTTTAAATTTCAAATCAATACTTGACAGAACAGCATAAACAACCGTTGCGTAGTTCAAGCCAATCTTGGTATTGTTCCCGCCCATTACCATTATTATCATCTTTCGTTGCTGTTAATAGCAGATGTTCCATAGCACTACCTTGAGCAAATTCATTTAGAATAACAGCAATTCGTTTTTGATGATTTTCAGTTAGAATATAGTTTAGTAATGTTGTTTTACCAGCACCTAACAACAGATAATAGATATTAAAATCATATCAGATATATTTAGATCTAAAAAACAGTATACCTAAATAACCAGTAAGAATCGTAACAGGCACTTTAGTAGATACTGTAGTTGTTTCATCGACTAATGTTGGCACAGTATCATCATCAATATCGTTATCCATCTAAATCAATAAAATGCGTATTATATTTTTTTTTTGCATATGTTCTTAATCAATTCTGTTTGTTTTTCCTCTTTTTTTTTCAAAAGAAAAAAGTGTTTTAAAGTATGGATTTTTTTTGTGTTTATATAAGTGAACAGCACAAAAGTAGAATTGAAAGCAAGTGAGACGCTGAAAAGAACTTTCCTCTGTTTGCATATGCTTATTTTATTCAATGTCTTTGCTCTCGAATTTATGATTTCAAACGATCTAACTTGACTATAGAGTATTGATTGATCGGGTTTAAAAGAAAAAGGTAAATTTCTATTAGTATTTAGATACTCCATTGAATATATCTTGTCGAATAGACTAAAGCGGCCTCTAAATTTATCAGAGATGGCAGAGACTAGCGACTACTTTTTTTTATATTTGTCTTTTTTAGAAATTTTACTTGAATAAGAAATCATGGCAGGTTATATAACTCTTAATCGTCTTTCACTCGTTCAATTACATTGTGAAGAACGTAAACAAAGAGCTCATTTAAAAAAAATAGCCGAAATGCAACACCGAAGTGGCGTAGATAATGGCAAGCCGACATATTTTCCTCGTCTTAACAATAGTTTTAACAGTCAAAAAAAGGAAAAAAGTAAAGAAATTGAAAAAGAAAATCATAGCAAATCAAAAAAATTACTCGAGATTATGCAATCAAAAGCAACTTATCCACCATCAACACAAATTCATCCTACGAGTTCAAAACGTCATCATCCAACATTAACTTCATCGCAAGACAATGCTGAATTTCTTGAAAGAGTTTCAAAAGTTAAAGGTATTTATGATACACGTGAATGGAAACGAGAATATGAAGAACATAAAGAGCATTTACGAATAAGTAAAAATAATAAATTATTTACGCCACGTGAAATTGGTGTTAATCGACAACGAATCGCATCTATTGCAACAGCGAATAGCAGACGACCAACATTTTCATCATCAACAATGAATCTTCATCATTCATCGGACAATAATGCATAAATTCTAATTCATCTTTTTTCCGTGTAAAGTCGTGCTCTTTCTTTTTTAAATATTAATTTTATTCGTTATTATAAGTAATCATTTAAGACTAAAGTTATCGAAATATATGGAATTTTTCGAAATATTGTCAAAGTTTCAAGTGTTATGTTTTTTTTTCCTACTCATGGTAAGCGACAAATGTATTGATTAGTGATGAAAGGCAACTTATGGTCAATAACAGTGACTGCTTTTTTTTTCTAAAAGGAATTAAATATTGTTTTCATTTCGAACACATTCGTTGGCAACGTCGCAAATCAATAAAAAAAAACGTTTATGAAAATTGAAAATATGAATGTATTAAAAACTTTTTCGAATGTGAATTTTTGTATTTATATTGCATAGGATTTCATTTACTGTCTAGTCAGTTAAGACTACGAGAACAATGCGTAAAAAGCTTCTACAATTCCACGTTTTTTATCATTTGAAAGTTATCATTATGTTCAACACTAAATCGTTATTTTCCAATATTTTTATGTAGTCAATATTACAAAATCAATTAATATCTTGATGCTTCTATGAAAACATCTTACTGATGGGACAGTTCCTATTTACCGACAACACTAGAACTTTTCTTTTTAACCGTATGATAGTAAAATTATTCAATCATCTTGATCATGAACTCGAATAATTCAAAATAATTTGCTACAAATTGATATTTTCCAAAATAAGGAGTACAATTTGTAATAAAAGCAGACTGTGTAAAATACATTGCAAATCAAATGGTTTCATGACCTAAAATTTTCTCCTATCGAAACTGCAAAAATTTGTTCTTCTCATGCCATTATGAAATAGCATCTTGTTATGGAAGGTTCATTAAATTTTAGCAGTTTAAATCGAAGGCAATCTTTATTTTTCATCAAAAAACATTAAATCAAGGTCATGACAGTACCATTCAATAAAAAAAGAAAAACACCGACAACTTAGTTAATCATATTTTTCCTATTGATCAAAAATATTAAAACTTATCTCGTTCCGAAAGCAGCCTTTGTATGATTGTGTTTTTCACATTATCGAAAGTATTTTATTTTTTGGAAATTTTGAATAAATTGTTACAAAGAGTACTATGTTCAAGAAGATTTTAATTCAATGTAATAATTGCAAATGAGAATAAAACAACACCAAATCAATCATCGTTGATTTTTTTTTTCGTATGATCGATTATCAATTTTGTTTTTGTTAGCTGTATAAATTGTTATGTATCTCTTGTGCTGCTTCTTTTAAATAAACTATTGATGAAATAATTCTTTATTTTTTATGATTTTTGTGGTTTCAAATATTTTCAACGTAGTTTATGCTAATATTGATGTTTCGAAAGTAAGTATAGTGCTTATTAAACAGGATCAGATTAATTTCTTATAGAAGTTTTTTCAATGGATTTTATAATTGTGAAAATCTATTGAATGATATCTTATTAAATATTGTGTCAACAGGAGAACGATATCTTTCAATGAATTAATAATTTTCTATTATGCGTTTTGCTTACATAATAGAAGTGTGTCCTCTACTCTCATTAGTGAATTAACCACATAGTATGAATGGGTAAAAAATTGCATCCTTTTTTCAGCAGAAATGAAGCAGAAAGGAATCGTATTGTGTGAAATAAGCTTCGAATGCCGATTTTTTAGCAGGACCACTACTACTATTTAAATCTGAATTTCTTTTAGAAAACGTTTTTACTAGAAAATCATTGATTTTCGATGTCTGCTTTTTGTGATCAATGTAAAATAAATGTGGCAACACTGGATTTAAATCCAAGTGTTATGTGTACTGCAAAAAGTGAAAAGGTGTATTAGCTTTGTTTTTTATTATTAAATTGCAAGGAGAAAATACAGGCGTGCTAAGTTAGCATGAACCGCACTGGATGTGACCTTCTTCGGTGACCACTGACTCTACTCTCACCGTCAGAGTGATATAATAGTTTTAGAAATCACAGAAATTGAGGTCAGATAAGTGTTCCGCTTGGAAAACTGGGTAAGAAGAGTTATTTTTGAATGGATTTGCGTTTGTATCTAGCTGGATTACGATAGTAAGCAACCTCATGCATCTATAAGAGATATCTGATAGATACAGGTATCAATATTTTCTTAATAAATCACCAATATTAATAGCTATCGTGTTCGGGGTTTTACCTTTCGATAGTTCTTTTGACTAGCTACAAAATCAGACATTTGGGAAACCTTCAAACTGCTGGTCATCTGAGACATATCTAGGCAATTTGGTTTCTAGATGCAGTTTTTGTGTATTTTGAGACC
>OENM01000707.1:0-12223 GCA_900239745.1 Rotaria magnacalcarata
AATGCTCTTCATGTCTAACTGATCTAGTTTCCCTTAATGAATATGAGAAATAAAGGCATGATTAAAGCGTTGTTGTGTCATTATTGATCGTAGATGTCTTTATTCCATTAACAACACTGAAGCATCTCTGAGCCGTAGCCGTTGAAGTGAGATTTGTTAACTATAAATGCAATAATTTACAATATTCATGAAACAGATTTCCTAATATATTGTAAGTTAAGTAAATCACGACGAAATCTGTATTCTTTTCAAATATCTGAGCCTCCCCAATTGGTTTTTATGGGAGGCTTGAGTCTCCCCAAGCCTAATGGCTCCGCCGCCTATGCCCTGTATATCTGAGTCATAGTCAAACAGAAATAAAATTTTCCTATAATCAAATTTAAAACTAATTAATATGACTTCTTAAAAATATCAATTCATGATTGGAACGCATTAACTCTTTAATTTTTTTCCGCAGTTACATAAGACAAAAATTAAGGAGCGATTCCAATCTAACGACAAACTATTACATTACGATTAATCGGAGTTATGAAATATTCTATGCAGGAACATCTGATGTAATTTTTCTTTTCTATTCATATCAGATGAATTGTGATGATTTAACATTATGATAGCATGCACATGATACGTGGTATAAGTTAAAAAAGTATTTAAACAAAGATCAAATTTCTTTGCTTTTGTCAATATTCAAAAAGAATCATTTCAAAAGATATTAATTGTTCCGATGAATACTTATCAGTCATGGTGCTATTAAATCAAATATGAATTTTCGTGCTCCTATTCCTTTATTAAAGATGAAAAAACAACACAAAACAGAGATATGTTAAACATTGAACGCTAAACAAATATTTCATATAAAAGAAAACTAATCAAACAGACTGTTCGCTTTTGATGGTAATGATTTAATAATATGTTTCACTATTATTATCGTTCACCATCATCATTATTGTTTATTGGATGAAGTACTTCATCCATGTCCAACCGTTCTAATGACATTGTTGATAAACTTTTCTCACGAATTACTAATGATAGCCTTGGTGAGGTTGTTGGTTTTGTTGGCGTCATTATCGTTGTTGTAGTAGGAGTTGGCGTCGTTGTTGTCGTCGTTGGTTTTGTCGTCATTGTCGTCGTAGTAGGAGTTGTCGTCGTAGCAGGAGTTGTCGTCATAGCAGGAGCTGTCGTTTTTGTTGTTGTTTTTGATGATGATGATGATGATGAATTCATTTGTTCTTTAATCCAAGAAAGGAGCTCATTTACGGGGTAGTTACCAGATGATGATGAGTTTGCTGCTGATGTTAAAGCTGCTTCAACATCTTTTGGTGACGATAATGATGATGCTTCAGGTAAAATATGAGATAAAAGTTGTTGGCATAATTGATAAAGAAATTGATCACGTTCATATTGAGAATTATTAAGCATATCAATTAATTTATCAGTTATTAACGATTGCATTGTTGTAGTTATAGTTGGAAATAATGTTTGTGCTGATGAATTGAATTGACTACTATAATTTTGAATCAATGAATAATTACTTGTTTCATACAAAGTATAATTCATAGTTTGAGAAGTAGTACTCATAATTAAATTGTTAGAATCAGTGCTGTTATTGATTTGTTCAGTTGAGTTTTGTATAATTTCATGGGTAAAAGAAGTAGTAATATTATTATCACTGTTGTAAGTTGATCCTGGTAAAGTCGTGGAAGTTATCATTTTATTATTTTTTTCAGTAGTATTAATGAACTGTTGTCTTTCGGTGATATTCAAAGGATTTGTTTGATTGTGTTCTAATGATACTGTCAGCATATTATCAACAGTCATTAAAGGTGATGAGGTTGTTTTGATATTTTCTGTTGTAAATATTTGTGTCTTTGAAGTCATATTTGTTTCATTATTATATGTATTGGCTTCAGTTGTTTGAAATGTTTGAGAAGTTATTTCTGTAGTATCTTGCTTATACATTTTCGTTGGTGATACCGTGCTAATTTCGGGAAATATTTTTTCAAGTTGAATATCTTCAGCTCGTATAACATTTTCTTGTTCAGTTGTGGCACCTGGCTCAGTAACAACATTTAATTTCAATGACGTTGGTAATGTAGTGTCAAGCAGTGGTGTACTACTTGTTTTTGATAAATTCGTCGCATTGAATCGGTCACTAACAGGAGTAACTGTTGATTTACCACTATTTTTTAAACGATATGCTTCTTGTAGTATATCGAAAAGAACTCGTGTGTGCACAGGAATAAGTGCTGCAAGTAACGAAAGAAAAACGTCATTATCATATGGGAAAAAATAAAGGATAGGTCGACGTATTGTTTACTTACATGACCATACGGATGGATCATCTTTCGGTACATGTTCTTCACATAAAGGACCCACATAATCAAAATAACATCGACATTCAAAAGAAGTTAAACCTGTTTCAACACATAAACCTCGATTACCACAAGGACTTTCTTGGCAAATACCTAAGCAGAACAATCACTCAAAATATTTTCGTTTAAAATAAACTTTCATACCAAGTCGTTTTTCACATAGAGCTCCACTGTAATTCATAGGACACACACAAAGATAAGTATATGCTGAACCAAAACATGAACCTCCGTTCATACATGGCATCGACCAACAAAGATTACCTTAAAAGAAAACGATGAATATATTTTAAAAAATATTCATTTTAACATATGTTTTTTACCTGTAATCCAATTGGCATCGACAAAATACATCATTTTAGTGACTACAATCAGTAGCCACCGGAAGTATGTTACTTTCATAATGTCACTTTAAGAATGATCGAACAAATTATGTTTATTGTCATCGCTATTGATGATAGATATATATCACCATCATCAAGTATTGTTCTACCATAGACAAAAAAATGTGTACGCTTGTATCGAATAACACACACTTGTATGAGGTCAACTGATGCTATATGGAATGACTACACGTATTTACAATGTATGTGAACAATACAGGAGTACATATACTAGTTGAGGCAGAGGCGGAGCGTGTAAATGCGTGCGACAGTCAGCTTGGATTAGTTTATTCAGGGATCATATAATGAGAGGAAAAGCTATATATGTATATGTATATATATATATGATCCCTTTCTTTATCAGTCTATTGCAATAATGAAAGAGAGATAGAGAGAAACTGAATTTGTCTCAAACAAAAGAGAGAAAAAAGTAAGAACAAAGAAAAGTGTAAGAATCAATAGTATTGTCGTTTCAAAACGGAATTGTTCTTGATTATTATGAATATAATCGTAGTTTACGTATGTTTGTAAACATTTACGTAACATATATCAGAATATTAAGCACAAATACTGTATCATTGTTAATGAAACAGTATCTTACAACTTCAATAAGCTTTTCATGTTCTATTATATAAACGATTAACAATACGACAAATGTAATACAATAAAAAGCAAACGAACCAAATTGGAGGAAACAAATACTGTTTCTCATTCGATTCAGGTCCATTATTTAACAAACGATACGTGATCTTGTCAGAAATTAAACATTATTTTTCAATAAGTTCATATTACATTATTGAACAAAGCGGTTCATACGAAACAATTTTTACAACGTAATCGATTGTCAATAGGAATCGAATTATTCTTTAGCTGTGAAGATATGTTTTATCATGAGACAAAGAGCTATTCAGGATTATTTCGACCACATGGTTGTCGCACGCACTGACACACGTCTCAGTCAGATTGCATCATATCATTGATTAGAATAATCTGATTGAGACACATCACAATAAAGATTTCATACATTTGAAACGTGCTTTTAAATTCAAATACACAGATTATAGCACATCTGTAATAGATCAGTGTGAAGTAACCAGTGAAATATTTCACAGGAATAGTTAACTATTCTTAATAGTAGGAATTCATTGAATGTGCTATAATATGTTCTGTTTGTTTTTCCTCTAAATTATTGCAATCAACAAATTTGATAAAATGCTAAGAACCGTTTGTATTTGTATTATGTAAGAAAAAAATCCATCATATCAATAGTGCAAAAATAGGTTAGAACAAGAGCAACCAAACATACAAATACACGAGCAAACAAGCTGTACATAAACGTGGAACGATAACAAAAAAAATAATAGGAAGTACACCGTATCATATATTCTTCTTTTTTTTTTCAAGTATCTAAGTATATATCTGACTAAATATGAGAAAAAAAATGTTTGCATATCAAAGAGAACAGTTTGATGAATAAAAATCGATCATTTGTTCCACGTTTTTATCTCGTAGCTTGATCATCGATAGAACTAGACAAAAAGAAAATGAAATAATATTTAATATTTTATTTTATTTGTTACATTGGTTGATTTATTTCATCGATGTTAGGCATTTCAATCGTGTCTGTTAATTCTTGCTTATTGTTTTCATTTTCTTCGTCGAATTGATGTAAATTACGACGCCATGTACGTAGTTGACCATCGAAACAGCGTCGTGAACATTTACGATATTTATTTGGTGATGTTGGATGTTCACGTCGACGTTGCTTTCTATTTATAAAAGAAAAAAAATGAGACCATGCGATGTTTGTTTAAAAATGTATATCATACTTTATTGGATATTTAGCAATATAAACTGCATAAGAATCAGACATTTTTCCTTTTAAAATTTCTTTGGTACGTTGACGTAATGTATGTGGATCGCTTTCGACTTCTTGTAAAATTTCATCTTCAGTCATATTAATATATTTAGGAAATGTTTTCAAATAGCGAATATAACTAAAATAAAAACAATGTATTGAATAAAATCGAAAGCTTTACAATTTTTTCTAATACTTACTTAAATAAATATTCAAGCTCAAGTTCTTCAATTTCAGCGATGATTTTCGGCTCATCACTAAAATAACGTTCCGAAGCACGTGCAATGTGTGATAAAGCACGTTTACGGCTAAAATTAAAAAAAAAGGAGTATGTAATTTATTTATTTCTTCAATAGAAACAGTAGAAATATTTCTCCTTCGCAATAGTCAATATACTTAAATGAAGCTGTAATTATGGTTTGCACAGATGATTAAATTCTCTATCAGAAACATTCAATCGGTAGCCTATGAAAGGGCTGTTGTATTCTTTTATATTTTTCTTTCAAAATTATATAAGCATTATGTATGAATACTACGATGCATTTTGACAACTTGAATCGTTATTTAAGATGATATTGGGATTTAAGCCCAAAACTTAGTTTGGTGAAATAATGTGTTAGCTCTAAAATTTTGGCCAATTGTGCGAAAAATAAAAACACGTGTAATCACCTTGCATCACTGCCAGCCATATCGGATTTAGCACGTATCAATGAACGACCACTGCCAGTTTTTTGTTTTTGATTCATAACGCTAACACTTTTACGTAGAGTTATACGATCGTTCGAATTTGTTTGTGTCATATTTGTTGATAGTGCTGCATTTTCACATAAAGCTGTTTTAAGAGCTGAATCAGCACGTACACTCAATTCAAAGAGGGCATCGATCGATGCTCGACCAGCAGTTGTTGAGGCTGACGGTTCATTGCTAAAAGAGAAATTATTTAAAATTTCATTTATACTCTTTCTAGTCATTGACACATACTCGTTTGGTGTCCAATCCAGTGTTGTTGTTTTAAATGAAATTTTTTGATTGATTCGAGTAGGTTGTTGTTCATTTAATTTATCTTCATTTTCACCACTTTCTAAAATAGGCATTAGTTTAACTTGCGATTGGCCTGCTTGAGATGTTTCATCCAGAATAAGTCCATTGCTGGACTTTTTAATTAACGATGTAGTTGTTGTTGTTGCTGCTGTATTGGCTTTATTGGAATCACGTGTGCTGTTCGAACAAGAGTACATCAAATATTTACATTTTAAAATAGAAATGAACTTACTCAGTTTTCCATGCCGATACACTACTTCCTGAATCCATTGAACTATGAAAAACACCAGCGGACATCGATCGTGAAGCGAACGTACGACACGATCTATTGTTAACATTACGCGTATTTATTGCACTATCATTGCTCGTCGGCGATCTAGATAAGAAAAATTAGAATATAAATATGATTGAGACTATTAGAAAATGGCAAACCTAGCACGATTGAAGCCAGAATGAGTAGCTGAAGCATACTGTTGTTGCGCAACATTATCGATTTGTACTTCCTATGAAAACTTGATGAATAGTAAAAGTCCGATAGATTAGAAAGAAAATAAGACGTACCCGAGCTGCTTTAGGTACCCATAAATCCAACGAAAAAAGAATCTTTTGAACTTGTGCATCAAGTCCATAATCCGAACAAAGACCCATCAATTGTTTGATACTATAAGTCACCATTCTTATGACTTGTAGGTAGTTGAAGAGAAAAATCTATGTAAATATGTTATCCGAATCCGAATAAACTGGTCGACAACGGCGAAAAAGTGTAACAAAGACTTGAAAAAAGCCTCTCTTTTTTTCTATTCGTGTAATATATTCACCAATGGTACACAGAGAAAATGTCAAGCATGCGCTCTCTATTCCATGTTCTATTGTGTAGAGGTCAAATTTCTGATTGGTTGATCCATCGTGAAAATCATGATCAAATGGTATATGAACTCAATATAAACAAAGGTAGAGTTTGTCATCTGTCGATGAAGTACTAGTAAATTTGAAGGTTTTTGAAATTTGGTCGTTCACAGAGAATGATTGATTTATTACCATCACGCGTGATGCGTGCATTTGGTTCGGAAGTGTCTTATTCGGATGCGGTATCAAGTGTAAATAAATTTAATGCACGCCTTTTACGTGAACGACGTATTCGTTTGCGTTTACCATTTGTGGATTCACAAACGCATATCATTCAAACACCAACACAAAATCATCTATGGAAACATCCAACTCAACGTCTTATGCCAACTCGTCATGATCAAGTAGCATCATACGCTAGAAAACAGTGGCATAAAAAAAGACCCAATCCACCATCTTCGATAGCACAGTCTCAATCGGCAACAACTGTAAATGGTACTAATGAACAACCATCTGATTCATCGCCTATTAAAAATGGACCTGCCAATGGATTAATACCAACACTGAACGAAGATGATCCACGTACTCTTGTGCGAGCTGGCGATCTTGGTAAGTACTATTAAGAAAATAAATACCATTGAAGATATTGTTTCTAATATTTCTTTTTGAATTATAGGAATGTCAGATGCAGATGTTCATGCTATTGCTACTGTTGAAAATCCAAGTACGTCAGGTGGTCGATTTACAGGTGGATCTAGTGATGATTCATCACAATCATCGGTACCACCGATGACTGGTCTTGTGCAACCTCAACAACCTCATTGGCCGCAACATAATACAGCGCATAATCATCATCATCTTCATTCAAGTAATTATGTTCTTGATGGTGATGATGATCTCGATGATTTTGATTATGATGATTATGGTGGCGGTAGTGGACCAGGCACACCTGGTGGTCCAGCATCACCTGTGTCTGCAACCACAACACGTTCTAAACGTGGTAGTTCAACAAAGCGATTATCACAAACTGGTGCAAGAAAGAGTGGTAAGAAGGATCTAAAGAAAAAAAAGCATACAAATAGTTTTTTCATCGCTTTCATTTTTATAGGTGGTGGCAGTTCTGGTAGTAGTGGAATGAATAATAATACGCCTCCAACTGGTAATCGTCGTCAACAATACACATTGGCTGAATTACCATTCGTCTGTGAATTTTGTCCAGCACGTTACAAGACAAAACCAGGTCTACAATATCATTTAGCTAAACATAAAGAAACAAATACAGATTATCGACCATCACCACCAACACCGTCGGCAGCTGATAGTGGTGGATCATCATCATCATCGAATGCAACACCAACACTTATGAAACCAAAATATATGAATCCACCTCATGACCAACAACAACATCCAATGTATTCGAATCAACCTCCAACCGGTGGTCCTATGCCACATAATAATCCTGGTAAGAAGAATCTTGATATAAAAAAAAATTCTATACTATTGATTTATCTAAGGTGGACATCTACTTCCGCCTGGTGGTGCTCCTCCGAATATGTCAGGATCTCCTTATCAAATGAGTCAACATCACCCACAACAACCACCAATGTATCCAATGCCACCGCAATCATATCATCAAGGAATGCCTCCATCAGCGTCAATGCCACTTACTGTAGCTGCTCTATCCGGTTCATCACCGGCAAGTGGTGTACCACATTATCCTCAACAACAACAACAAATGATGCATCAACAACGTATGATGATGATGCAACAGCAGCAAATGAAACAATATCAACAACAACAACAGCAACTTCAACATCAACATCAACAACAACAACTACCAAAACCACCTAATTCAATGGCTACTACAACAGGAGGTATTACTACTGGTATTCAGTGCGATTTCTGTGGTGGTGATGAACAAGAAAACAAAACAACTAAATTGCCAGAACAAATGATAACTTGCAAAGTAATTTCAGAGAAAAAAATGATTGCCGAATTCTTATTAGATTATATTTCTTTAGGATTGTGGTGGTTCTGCACATCCAACGTGCCTTAAATTTACTCCTAATATGGTTCGTCAGGTTAAAACTTATGCATGGCAATGCATGGAATGTAAAACATGTACAGAATGCGGTAATTCTGAAAATGATTCAGAACTTTTATTTTGTGACGATTGTGATCGGTAAGTCTTTCGGTTGAATACTGAGAATATATAAATTAAATTTTTTTATTTCATAGTGGTTATCATATGTATTGCTGTTCGCCACCTCTATCGAAAGCACCTGAAGGTGATTGGCGTTGTAAATTATGCTGTGCACAGTTTGGCGAACTTCAATCTTGATTTATTCATTGTTTGTCGTTTTTTTTTTGTTTTCCATAATTCTGTATGTGTTTGTGTGTTAAATCTCTCGAATGTTGTATGTCAGTCTACATTATCTCTGTTCGTATTATATTCTCATCTTTTTCTTTTCTTTAATAGAATATAACGATTATTCATTTTTTTTCTTTTTTTTTTGTTATACAGTCATTGTAAAAAGACAATATATATGTTCTTTTCGTCGGCATCACATTTGAACGACGATTTTAAAATAAATATAAGGACGAAATCCTTTTATTGTCTTGTATAAGAAGAGCAGTATTCGTGTTCAGTTAATTGAAGAATTCGAAGTTTATTGCGCGTAAAATATTAGTCAAAAATAAATTCCAAAAAAGCCAACAATCGTTCAACGATTATTTTGAAAGGAAAGTATGTTGTTACGTTTGATACTACCGAAGAGAAAAATTTTAAACCCGAACCAGCTGTTGTTGTTAATCAGAAAGGCATTGTCGATGTAAGATGTGATACGTTTGTAACGTGCTTATCATGTTTGTAGAAGGAAGGAGGTGGGTCCTGATATCTACTTGTATGCTTCGCAGCGACATAGCCAGGATTTTCTGAAAGGGGGGTGGGGTCAAATATTTTTATTGTACATTAATACGTAATAGCTAATTTTTATTGACATTTGATTAATACCATGTTCATTAAGTGAAAATTTCCAGTTTTTGTTTTCACGGGGGGGGGGGGGGGGGGGNGGGGGGGGTGGGGCTAAATACGTCACTGATGTTTCAACAATTATTTTATTTCTTATTTTACAGAATTAACTCATTTATTTTCTATAAAAGTATTTTTTTCTCCATCAACTACTTAATATGGAACTTCCATGGAAAGAGAAAAGCTAAATTTGAAAAATAATTTTTATTACATATCTAAAATAAAGATAAAGCATACTTTTCTATGTTATCAGTTCACTTATCGTTTTATTTTTGCATCAACATGATGCATCTTTCTTGAAGTACAGAGCAAAACATAGGAGCCCGGTAAGTTAGAATCCTGCGATTATTTAAGGTCGGTGTTGAATCAGTTAAACGATGCCTGAAACTGTTGCAATAGAAGCTGCCGTGACACCAGTTCATGGATTAGCTTATAAAGTCTATAAGACTCGGTTTTATGTTCTATTTGTCTTTTCATTTCTTGCTTTCAATCAATGTATCATGTGGTTAACATTTTCTCCAATAGCAAGAAACACAGAAATTTATTATAACATAACTGACTCAACTATTGATCTTCTTCTCAATTGGGGACCTATAATTTTCATTCCATGTTTACCTTTAACTTCAGTATTAGTAAACAGGCCTGATGGATTGCGGCATTGTGTAATTTTATTGGCAATTACTGATTTTCTAGCAGCACTTTCTCGTGTTATTCCATCCGTTATTATATCGGCATCAAATCCAAAATTCAATAAGGTTGCATTACCATTCATACATGTTGGTCAAATATTAAATGCAGCTTGCGGTCCTTTAGTAATGGCACCAGTTTCACAACTGTCATGCCTTTGGTTTGCTCCACACGAACGAACACGTGCAACAACAGTTGCTATATTTGCTAATAATTTCGGTGCAACGATTGGTTTTGTGCTTAGTCCATTTATTGTTGCGCTACCCGAACACGTGCCGCGTCTTCTCTATGTTCATTTAGGTCTTGCATTTGTTGCTTGTGTGCTTGCGCTTCTTTATTTTCCTTCGAAACCACCGTCGGCACCGTCAGCTGCCGCTGAATTGCTTGTGTCTAATTCTACTTCTACAGAACATAATCATGATTGGCGAAAGATTTTAGTAGATATTTGGAAATGTCTAACAACACCGGCATTTTTACTTCTTTCATTAGCAGGTGGCCTTCTCAATGGAACATTTGGCGCATGGACAAGCCTGTATGATATTATTCTTCAACCAGAAAACTATACAGAAGCACAAGCAGGTATAAATAGAAAAATAAGCAAAAATTAAACATGAATAAATAATTATATTCTACATGCTTAAGGTTGGTTTGGTTTCGGTTCCTCGATAGCTGGAATTATCGGTGGTCTTGTTTTAAGTACTATTGCTGATACGCGTCGTTTTCAGCATGCATTGAAGACTTTTATTCTTATATCATTGATTGGTTGTCTGTGTGGTATCGTTTGGTTTGAACTTTGTGTTCATAGTTTATTTTATGATAAACATATTCTTTCATCCACTGCTCTTACAATCGGATTATCAACTGCATTAGCTGGCCTATTTTCAGGTGCTGCAACACCATTGATCTATGAAGCACTTGCTGAAATAATGTTTCCTCTTCCGGAATCATTGTCAGCATCCATTCTTGTTCAATGGATAAATATTGTTTCGCTTGTTTTTCTATTTGTCGCACCAAATCGAGATAAATTAGTGAATTTTCTTGTATTAGTTGTTGGAGTCGGCTGTATTATAATGGTTGTGCTAACTCGATTTACCTATAGAAGACGTGATGAAGATGAAAGGCAACGTGTTGAAAAAGAACAAAATCAAGCAGCAAAAGAAATTAATACAAATCATCTTGTCAATGATACTATTAATGAACAATCGTATGGAACATTTGATTAAAAGAAAGCTTCTTTTTCATAATTCTCTTCCGTTTAAAATGCTGAACAATATATAATAAAGTAAAATAACAGTATAATAAGTCCTTCTAATGTGAACTATATATTTTAAAAGATTTAGAAACTATCTATGTAGATAAACTCAACTATATTGTATCGATTTGTTTTCATTTTCGTGCGAAATAAAATTCAAAGAGTATTATTGTAATACCAAACCTAACGATAAAAGACTTGATAATTAAAAAAAATAACCCGCTACTCATTCGTTTAAGTTCTATTTTCATTCTTTTATGTATTAGAATTACAACGGAGTCTCGTATGTGTTCAACTGCCAGTATATATTTCATTCTTTTTCGATAAATCAAATAGCAAATGAGATGATTTGTTTTTTTCATTCATTATCAACTGAAGTACATTCGAAATAAATGATATCTTTGTTTTCAGGGGTCAGATAGACTACTTTTTTTTCACACTTTATTTGTACTTCTAGTGTTCATTTCAAGGATAGAGCAAGTTTAGTACTATATAAATATAGTATTTCATTAATATTCATGTCTCACTTCTTCTGCGAGTATATCTGTTTTAGATCTTAAGAGTGCTTGTATTTCATCACACATGATTAAAAATAAAAGCTTATTAGACAATATTGAACCCAGTAAAACATAAATACTCATGATGGTAATGCCATCTTAACCCTTTCCAGCCGACTCCCAGAAGACAGGCAGCAAAGAAATATTGTGCTGTATATTTTTTGTTGCTCTATGATAGGGATACCAAAAATATCTTTTT